>JAQFZO010003154.1:0-10518 GCA_034695885.1 Geophilus flavus | reverse complement strand
CCCAAAAAAAAAAAAAAAATGAAAAAAAACCTTATTCCAATTCAGTGTTAGGTTTTACCTACATAGCATACGGTAATCAATCAATCGACAGTGAAAACTTACTTGCCATTTGTACGTAAAAAAAATGATTTATAAAAATATTTGTAATCTGAATTTTCATCACTTAGTCAATTTTTCAATATTTCTTTAAAATATTTTTTTTTTAAATTTTGTTTTGTATTAAAACTGATAATACATAGGCAAATTTTAATCATTTGTAATGCTTTTCCGTCAAAAGTATTAATGTCAAAGTATTGTATTTATTTTAAAATAACAATTCATGTAATTTATATAATTTTTTCCTTAAATTTTCTTCTTCATCAAACATAATTTTAGCTCCGAGAGGGCGCCTCAGTTACTAATGCATTTGGATCAGAGCCCAAGACATCTGTCGGAAATGGTTTTCAACACAGTACTCACATGTTGTTTTCATTAACTCGTGTTTACGCGGTCTTTTCACATTGGCTTGGCTCTTATTCACAGAAGCTTATTGCGAGTTCGTTCGTGGCTCCAATCGTCTCACTATCGTAACTGTTTAGTGATTACCATTTCTAATACTCCACTCATCAGTCAAAATCAGGTATGGTAAACTTTACAGCATTTTAAGATATAAGATCCCTTCTCGTTAATCGGGCATTGACTTTCTCACTTCCTTGGATAAAGGTCAGTTGTTTCAATATGTTGGATGGCCTTGACCAAGAGAAAACGTTTAACAGTTTTTAACCAGTTTTACTGGTTTTTTTATCACTTTCTTAAAGATTTTAAAAAATTATCACATCACAAATTACAAATTCAAAAAGGAAAAAATAAATATAACAAAATTAAAAAGCAAAACAAAAAAATTAATAAAAGAAAAAACTTTGAATTGAAAATGAAGACAAATTACTCATAACTGCATGAATAAAAAGTATAAAAATACCATTACAATTGTTTATGGAAAAAAAAATAAAAAAATAATACAAAAACACAGTAGACCAAGTATTTTAGCTTAAGATCGCTTCCTTCTTTCATCACACTTTCTTAGATGATAGCCAGTTGCAACTTGTAATTGGTTAGGGTTCCATTCAATATGGTGGATAGCCTTAACCTCATCCAGAGAAAACTAAGAACGTGTGAAGAAAGTGGATGAAACGGACTTTTAAAAGTATATTACAGCGTGCATTTTGACTTAGGTACCAGTATTTGTTTTAAGAATTCTAATATTGCAATCATAATCTTTGGTTATTAATTCTGGTGAAAAGTTACGATTTGCGGGTGAATTTGTGGGCAAATTACAATTCTTGGGTAAAAAATTACAATTTGCAGGAGAATTTTTGGGTAAAAAATTACGAATTTTGGGTGAAATTTAGTTGAAAAATTACAATTTGTGGGTGAACAATGGACATCCTAAGTCAGTTTTTTGATATTGTTTGATTTTTTTTTGCAGATGAATTTGTGGGTAAAAAATTACAAATTTTGGATGAAATTTTGTGTTGAAAAATTTGGGTGCCCGCGTCGTTTGTTGTTCGGGGTATTTTTGGGTTTTAAGTAAAGGTTTAACCAAACGATTTTTTTGTTTAACATCCAGATTTTTTAAATTAATTACGATTTGCGGGTAAAAAATTACGTTTGTCGGTGGAAAATTAGTAAAGGAGAGTGAAAATCTTTAATCTTTGACTGTAATTTCTGGTGAAAAGTTACGATTTGCGGGTGAATTTATGGACAAATACAATTTTTTGTTGAAATTAGGGTGAAAAATTCCTTTTTTTAAAGGTGAAAATCACAAATTTTGGACGAAAATTACGATTACTGGGTAAAAATTAACATTTTCTGCGCGAGAAAAATTACAAATTGTGGGTGAAAAATTAAGGACTTTCTCGGGTAAAAAATTATGATTTTTGGATGAAAAATTAACATTTTTAAGAGTAGAAGGGTAGGGATTTTTACAAAGACAAATTAATTTCCTATGACCTTAGAGAACTAAACATGTAACATTATTTTTGCAAGGGGCCCCAGAAAATCAAATTATTTGGCAATTATTGTTACACTAAAAATTAATTCTTAAATTCTATAATCATTTCACACTCAGTACTTCTAGACATCCAGCAATAATTGCATAAAATAGTTCAAAATTTGAATGCAAATAGTTGGGAAAAAAAAAAACTACTACTTTGTAAAAAAATTATGCTAATTCCGAGCGAAGCCGGGTTAAACAGCTAGTTATTCATAACAACTAGTGGTGAAAACCAGAACTAGACAAACGATAAATTCAAATTAAACACAATAATCGATAAAACAACGACAAGAATAGGCTTATGAAGAGAGTAAAAAGAATAAACTATGCTGCTGGGCTGCAACATTCTTCTGGATATTCATTGTCGGGCAGCTATAGGCTGCAATAAATATCCAAGTTGATGATCCTTTGCAACTTATATTGTACATTCTTTCATAAGTGCTGCTTCAAAAGCATTCCATCCTATGTGATCTAGTGGCCAGGATTTCTGGCATTCAATGTTACAGACTTTCGGTTTATACCAAATGTAAGTTTTCGGAGTTCTGGATAGACTCCTGAATCAGCTTTAAAAAATATTGGGACAAAAGTCAAATATTGCACCTTTAAAGGTTTTTTAATAAACCTTAATCTACCTTAAAGGAAGATTTAGAAACCTTTAACGGTGTAATATTGCCAACTGTCCCTAATGTGTACCTAATAAGTGTATAATTTTGCCTTAATTTTTTACAGTGTTAGCATAAAAGATCATTTGCTTGATTTACACTTCAAAAAAGTATGTAACAATGCAAACCAAACTATTGGGATGTCTGGTTGCTCATAAACTGGGCTTCTGTGACAACAATTATGGCAGAAGTGTTTGTGGTAAAGGCCTATATGGTTAATCCCTGATAGCTGACCAGCTGACCCTTCTCTGGTATCCACTTGAGCCTGTTGAAAGAGGGACAAGTGTGAGGACAAGTGCTAGAGGACCTTGTACTAAAAGACTACGACTGGGATTAGTGTATAGTTTCAAAGTTTATAACCATATCCCTGAATCACATTACAAGAATGGGCTTGCATGCATATAGAGAAAATCTATAGAAATACATTTATTTAAAAATATTAAAAATATTAATTTAAAAGCATAATTTCATTTCAGGAAAAAGTTGTAGATTTTATGGCCTCAGAGTCTGCAAGACTTTGCACACTCCAAAAATGGCAGTTGTCTAAAAATGGCTACAACCCACGAAGCCATTTCCATTTCACTCTTCGCCTTTTCTCCTTTGAAGACAAATGAAAAATGGAACTATAATGTGGTGACAAATGTCTTAAGCGTACAGCAAACATAAGGAAAACAAAAAACCCCTGACCAAAAAAAGAAAGAAAAAAAGCGAACAGTTTGAAAAGCGCTCCTCCTTTCTTAGCGCTTTGAGTGTTAAGTCAGATCAATGACCCTCAGATGATTAAAGATGTTTCACCTCATCAGTCATCTGCTCTCCTCAATCTGTCAAGAAAGATCCCTCCTTATTTTTCCACCACTTAGTGACGTCATCCCAACAATCTAAAAGAGTAATGTTTGCTTACAATCGATACAACAATCCCATGTTGGTACAAAGATAATTAAACTTAATTTTTAAGATTCAGCAAAACTACGCAAAATCATTCTCATGTTATTTATTGAATAATCTATCTAGAATTTACAATTTTACTCTGATGAAAAAATTTTATTTTTGTTGAAGAGTGTTTTGGCAGAAGTAAGCAACAATTACAGCCTGAAGAACAATACAAAGACATTATTCGGTTCACAATCAACCGACAACTTACTTTACAGCATGCTTTCTACATAAAACATTGTAAGATTTTATACGAAATTATTCCCATGTGATCTAGTGGCTAGTATTTACAATATCTGCGCATAAAATTTCTATACCGAACACCAATTGAGACTTTGGCACATAAATAGTAAGGAACTATCCGGCGAATTTTATAATAACAGAGGATGGTTCTGGTTCATTCAAAGTCATTCCCATGTAATCTAGTGGCTAGGATACCCAGCGTTTACGGTATCCATACAAAAATTTTCCATACCAAACATCTATTAACACTTTGTAAGATTTCATTCAAAATCATTCCCATGTAATCTAGTGGCTAGGATACCCAGCATTTACGATGTTCACTTCTCCGCAAAAATCACGTCAAAACATTCAAACTCCGATCATCAAAGACAACAGAACACCACGTTCGCCACGCACGAAACTCCCACATGGAACACCGATTCATACTTACCTCCCTAGATAAGGCGCCGAATAAAAAAAAATCTCGCGTGATCCAACTTTCGAAGGCCGCAATTTATTTTTTTATTTACTTATTTCAAATCAGGAATGACATAGCAGGTCATGCAAGAGTCAATGAATAATGATATCAAAACCAAATTTTTTCCCCCTTTCAAAAACACAGTAAATTTAATTTTTTTTTATATCTATAAAATCCACACACATCCCGTGACACGATCCACTTCCGTCTTTTCCGGGGATTCACCGACAAATCATTCGCTCCGGATCACGACACGGGCATAAATCAGGAGGGAAAAATATTTACCCGATTCTGAGTTATCGCATGCTAATTAAGTGAAGATTCACCATTTGCCAAACCCTAAATTACATCTCTATGTTTACCATTGCAAAACAGCGTAGCTAAGGTAACACACATGTCTGTGATTAAACGCTTGTGAATCGCAAGCGTTTAATATCAAATAATGAACAAAATGTTTTCAATTTAATATCAAAATTTTGGTATCAAAATATCAAAATATCAGTTTTAAAAAATATCGA
Source organism: Geophilus flavus (assembly GCA_034695885.1). Classification (NCBI taxonomy): domain Eukaryota; kingdom Metazoa; phylum Arthropoda; class Chilopoda; order Geophilomorpha; family Geophilidae; genus Geophilus; species Geophilus flavus. Next base: position 5,676 of record JAQFZO010003154.1, on the reverse strand, counting down.
TATATTGAAATATCAAAATATCAGTTTTAAAAAATATCGATATATTGAAATTGTTATGCTTGGCTGGTCGGTTGTGTGAATAACATCATCCTCAGAATAACTTCAGAACAAGTTTAATAAGCTAAATCATTTCTCCTTTACAAACCAAACATGGCTACTACAGTAACAACAACAAGTCTTGTGCATTGGCGTAATAATGTAACAGAAATATCAAAATATCAATTTTAAAAAATATCAAAATACCAATTTTAAAAAATATCAAAATATCAATTTTAAAAAATATCAAAATTTCAAAATATCAATTTTAAAAAATATCAAAATTTCAAAATATCAATTTTAAAAAATATCATAATTTCAAAATATCAATTTTCGATGTTATTGTGACCCCTACTTGCGATACGCTTGAGTTCTATTTTTTAAAACTGTTGTGATTAATGAAGTTCTGGTTGAGTGAAAAGGAAAAAAATGAAGAAATGTGAATATGGCAGAAAGATATAGTTGGCCTTCTTACATAATGCAAGTTGCAGCACTTCATCAATCCAGTTTTTGAGTCTCCCTTGTAACCACAAGAGGGTATCTGGAGTGCATGCACACCTGAGTGCGTGCCAAAAAGTTGTAGAAAGGTGCATGGGGGTCAGAAACTCACTCCATAATTTAGAGGTGGGAAAGTTGTATAGGGGAAATGATGTCATCAGGAAAGAGGAGAAATGGATGTGGAAGGGAATGGTTTTGAAGGTTTTTTGTGAAGGTTTTTGAATGGTGATGGATGATTGTTTTGTTTTGTTGGGGATTGTTTTGGATTTTTGAGTGTTGGTGGTGGTGAAAGGATTGTTTGATGAGTGATTGTTGGTGTAATGGAAGTAACAGTTTGGGGAGAATGTGTTGTGGTTGTGATTTTTCATTGTTTTGTGGTATTTGGTGTCTGCTGTCTGTATAAAAGGTGAATAGACAATAATGAAAAGTGCATTATTAATTTCTTGTTGTTCTATTTTTTAATGTTGAAACTTAGTTTTAACAATAGCAGCATGCAACAAAATATTCAATAATAAAAATGTTTTTAACAAAAAAATTCAACAATATTGTCTGCAACAATAAAATTCAACAATAATGAAAAAGTTCTTAATCGAAATTTCAATTATAGGAAAAAATTTTCAACAAAAAAAGTCAACAATACAAGTTTTAAACAACAAACAATGAAGCTTTTAAACATATAAATTTCAACAATAAAAAAGTTTTTAACAAAAAATTCTAATAATGAAAATGTTTGCAACAAAGAAATACAAAAATTAAAAAAATATTCAACAATATTGCTTGCAATAATAAATTCAACAATATTGCCTACAACAATAAAATTCAACAATAAAATTAAAAATAAAATTCAAACAAAAAAATAATAACCAACAATTACAGTGTATTTTTAACAATATAAGACAAACAATAAAAAATTAAAAACAATGAAAACCAACACTACAATCCCAACAACCCCAAAACAATATCAAAAACCTAAATCTCCCAACAATACCAAAAACCTAAATCTCCCAACAATACACCCAACACCAAAACATCCAAAACCCAACAATGAAATCACCAATTCACCCATCACCGAAAAACATTCAACAACTAATTTATAATGACCACAACTCAAAACTTCAAAACCCGCCAGAAGATGGCATGATAACAAATAAAGGTGTATTATATTTCCCAATTCATGCACAATACCCCAGTAATAAATTTCTCATTATTTATCACGTATACCATCAGCGATAAGAGGGAAGGGAACCGTCTGGTTGCCCGCAAAACTCATGTGGGTGGCAAATAGCATCGTTTTATCGTCTTTCTCTGCACCAATAGCTGTCGTTAGCACACTCCACTGACCTTTATTGGCAAAAGGGGAAAAAAATATCAACGATCGACAGATGGCGCCCGTCGCTATGGCTGCAGTTACCAGAGTGCACGCACGATAAAGCAAAACTTTCCTATAGGGTTCGGATAATTGATCTTATTAAAATGATATCATTAGAAGCTTATTGGATGATAATGAGGGGATGATATATTATACCATACGGTTAGACGTGATTTGAGTGAAAAAGTAGATGGGATGCGTAGTGAGGAAAGTGGAGATTGTTTTGTTTTGAAGTCGTTAGGAGGGTTAATTATTCATTTTTTGGGGTATAATGAATTTAAATGGTGTTTTTCATTGTTGGATTGAATGAAATTTGAAGAAAAGCATTGTTACAGATAATTATGGGTTTTTTGATATTATTTTTCATTGTTAAACATATTTTTTTCATTATTTGCCATTATTGAAACATATTTTTCTATTAGTTTCATTGTTAAACGCCAGTTTTACATAAATTTTTATTGTTATACACCTTTTTCCATAAAATTTCATTGTTAAATACCTTTTTTATATAAATTTTTATTATTACACATCTTTTTCTATAACATTTCATTATCAAACATCTATTTTCCATAACTTTCATTGTTCAATATTGTCATAAGTTTTCATTGTTAAACACTTCTTTTATTTAATTTCATTGTTAAGTACATTTCTTCTATAAATTTTATTGTTTTTTCAAATTTTCTATTTTATTGGCTATTATATTTTCATTGTTACATTTATTTTTTTCTAAACATTTCATTGTTAAACAACTTTTTCCTATAACATTTCATTGTTAAACAACTTTTTCCTATAACATTTCATTGTTAAACACCTTTTTTACATATACATTTTATTGTTAAACACCTTTTTTACATAAATTTTCATTGTTAAACATTACTTTTCTGATTCTTTTCATTGTTAGAGCCCTTTATTCCATAACTTTTCATTGTTAGACACCTTTTTTCTAAAACTTGTCATTGTTGAACACCTTTTCCCCACAACTTTTCATTGCTAAATAACTTTTTCTACAACTTTTCATTGTTAAACACTTTTCTATAACATTTTCATTATTAAACATAATGAACTTTTCAATAAGACCAAGTAAGGAAAAATGGTTGCATCCACCTGTGATGGTTGGTTGCAGTATCAGATTTGAGATCAGATACCTTGCCTTGCTGACAATTAAATTCATCTCTTTCTATCTCTTACTTGTCCTCACTCCACTACTGAAGTTGAAAAAAAAATTAACTCACTGTTCGTGTCAGCTACTATCATCTCTTTAATGGCACTGTTCAAAGAATTAGGTTTAAAGTAAAAAGAAAAAAATGGTTTCTGGGAGGTCTTTTTAAAAACTTTTAGTCGATGAAAGTCGAAGGAAGTTTGTATCGGGTTTTCAGTTTTAAAAGGGTCCTTGTGATTTTATACGCGATTATAGAAAAATTGAAAAACTGTTTAATAATTTATTTAACAATGAAAATAAATGTGTTTAACAATTGACTAACAATGAAAATAAATGTGTTTAACAATTGACTAACAATGAAAATAAATGTTTAACAATTGACTAACAATGAAAATAAATGTGTTTAACAATGAAAACTATGTTCAACAATTATCTATAATCACAAAAAATTGTTTAATAATAAAAAAGTGTTTAAAAATTATCAACAATGATTCAATAATTACCTAATAATAAAAAAATGTGTTCAACAATTACTTAATAAAAAATGTTTAATAATTTATTCAACAATGAAAACTGTTTAAAAATTATTTTACATTTATCTAACAAAAATAATTATCTTTGCAATTGACAAACAATTAAAATAAAAAAAACAATGTGTAACAATCAAAACAACTGTGTTCAACAATCAAAATTTAAAAACATCAGTGTTCAACAATCAAAACTTAAAAATATCAGTGTTCAACAATCAAAATTTAAAAACATCAGTGTTCAACAATCAAAATTTCAAAATATCAGTGTTCAACAATCAAAATTTCAAAATATCAGTGTTCAACAATCAAAATTAAGAAAATAAGACTATTTAACAATGAAAAACAACCCAAATCAATCCAAACTTTAAATTTTTCCCCTACAACACCATCAAAACACAAAACAACCCATCCAACCCAATCCCGACAAATCCCACCTAAAAAAAACTCTTATCACTCCCAATCATCCAATTGTCCCAATAAATCAACTCTAGCAGTTGGCATGCGTGAGTTTACTCATCATCGACAAACATTCATCCATGCAACATCAATCCCCTGATTTATATCCACACACCAACAAACAACTCATCCACGTGCATCATCATATAATACGAATGTTTTATTACCATTTCACATCCGAAATCAAAATCCCCCATCATTAACTAGAAAAACTCATTCAGGAAAAAAAATTTTTCCCACGACGAGGAAAATATGAGTCTCGCACTTTTCATTCTATTTTATCATTTGATAAAAATATTTTTTTTGTGATATTATTTTTTTGATATAAATTTTTTTGCTTGAAGGCCATGTTAGTTTGAAGAGTGTGATGAGAGGCAAAACTGCATCAGGGTGGGACATCTGTTCGGGAGACATGCCAAGCCAATTAAGAAAAACGAGACCGAGACCATCATGGAATTTGAAGTTAACATTTATCAGAACACGTCATCTTTATGTGAATAAAGTGCAGTTTTTTTCGGGTTTTGGACGACTGGTGATTTTTTGAATGTGGTGTTGTGCACTTATAGAAATCTGATGGAAGTTGTTTGGAAATTGGTGCCGGAGGATGTTTAGCGAGGGAGGTTAGGTAGAGATTGGTGTTTAACAATGCAGAGAGTTTGTTTAGGATGTTGGTAGCTGAGAACAGGTGTTTAACAATGGATGGAAGGTAAGAACAGATGTTTAACAATGGTTAGAAGGTAAACAGGTGCTTAGCAATAAAATAGAATGGAGACAGCATGTTTAACAATGAAAATTGGATAAAGGCAAGTGTTTAACAATGAAAATTGGATAAAGGCAAGTGTTTAACAATGAAAATTGGATGAAGACAAGTGTTTAACAATGAAAATTGGATGAAGGCAAGTGTTTAACAGTAAATGTTAGCTAAGGAGAGGTGTTAACAATAAATGTTAGCAGAGAACGGATGTTTAACAATGTATAGCAGGTAAGAGCAGGTGTTTAACAATGGATGTTAGCTAAGATATAAGTGTTTTACAATAAATATTAGCTAAAATCATATCGTATTCAATAATGGAAATCGGATAGATACAAGTGTTTAACAATGAAAATTGGATGGAGACAGGTGTTTACAATAGAAATTAAATGAAGGCAGTGTTTAACAAAGAATGTTAGCTAAGGAAAGGTGTCTTAAGAATGAATAATAGCTAAAACGTTGTATTTAACAATGATAATCAGATAGAGATGGGTATTTAACAATGAATGTTAGTTAATAATAAATATAAGCTAAGGACATGTGTCAAACAATGAAAAGTTGATAAAGATAGATGTTTAACAATGGAAATTTAATGAAGACAGGTGTTTAACAATAGATGTAAGGTAGAAGCAGGTGTTTAACTATCCAAAAATCATCACAAAACCTTAAAAAAAATTTTCCGGTTTTTTGTCAAAAACAGCTGTTTTTCCAGTTCCCACAAAACCAAATCCAAAATTGTACTGTCTAGCAATGAATGTAAGTTAAATAATTATGAAAAAGCTGTTCAACAATGGGCATAGGTAGAAAAATGTTGTTCAACAATGAAAACAAGTAGAAAAATGTTGTTTAACAATGAAAACAAGTAGAAAAATGTTGT
>JAQFZO010003153.1:0-10518 GCA_034695885.1 Geophilus flavus | reverse complement strand
TGATAGGGAATTACTCATCATGTGCTTACCAGGTATATAAATATCATGCAAAAAATAATTTTTTCGTGAAAATTTTCAGGAAATAGAATATTCAATTTTTATACAAGAATGTAGAAAAAAATCAGTTTTCGTAAGAAAGTCGAGGGAAAAAATGTCTAGGAAGAAAAATTTTCGTATGAAAATCGTGAAAAAAAAATTTTTATACGAAAATTTTCAAAAAAAATATTTTTTGGATGAAAATTTTCTCAAAATTCAATTTATGTACGAATATCGTGGAAAAGTCGTATGAATCCAGGAAATCCCAATTTTCGGACGACAATTTAGAAAAAAATTTTCTACGCACAAAAAAGTTTAAAGAAAAATTAATTTTTGTACGAAAATCGTGGGAAAAAATTTTTCGTACGAAAATTTTCTAAAAATAATTTTTTTTCGTATGAAAATTTTAAAATGAATAAATTTTCTAAAAATTAAATTTATGTAGACCATTATGTAAAAAAATGTTTGTGCGAAAAGTTTCAAAAAAAAAAATCCGATTTTCAATTCATGTACGAAAATCATGAAAAATGATTAATTTTCATCGAAAATCATGAAAAATGATCAATTTTCATCGAAAATCATGAAAAATGATCAATTTTCATCCTAAAATTATGAAAAAATACCCGAAAAATTTAATTTTCGTGCGAAATTATTCAAAAAATTTAATTCAAGTACGAAAATCATGAAAAAATGATCAATTTTCATCCTAAAATTATGAAAAAATATCCGAAAAATTTAATTTTCGTGCGAAATTATTCAAAAAATGTAATTGAAGTACGAAAATCATGAAAAAATGATCAATTTCATTCAAAAATCATGAAAAATGATTAAGTTTCATTGAAAATCATGAAAAATGATCAATTTTCATCCTAAAATTATGAAAAAATATCCGAAAAATTTAATACAAGTACGAAAATAATAAAAAAAAATGATCAATTTCATCCAAAAATCCCCCCAAAAAAAATTAACCATCCAAAAACACCACATTTAATAAATTTCCTCTTTTCCACAACAGGTGAAGTGATCAAACACGGCGACGTTCGAGCCATCCTGAACGAAGGAATGCCCCAATACAAAAACCCATTCGAAAAAGGAAAACTAATCGTCCAATTCCTCGTCCGTTTCCCACCCGCCGGTTTCATCCCAGTGGAACAAATTCACCAACTCGAATCCCTTCTACCACCCAGACCGGTCACCGTCGTCCCTGACAACGCCGAAGAAGTCGTTTTAGTCGAAATGGACCCGGAGCAAGACTCGAGACGACAACGACACGCCTACGATGAAGACGAAGACGGACCCCCGCGTGCCGGAGTTCAATGCCCGACTCATTAATTAAAATAATGAGAAGAAAAAATAGAAAAATTAGACTTTTTGGAAGTATTTTTTCCCTCCACTCTTTGTCTCCTTTTTTTAAACAAATTTTTTTTCTTTCTTTGTGGTTGTGTTGAGATTTTTGTAATTTGACCAAATTTTTTTTAATTTATTCATTCATTTGAATTAATTAATTAATTTTAGTGTATTTTTTAATTTTTATTAACCTTGTAGTAACACTTTAGACTAAATTAAACTGGAATACAAATTTATTCAGGATTTTTTGTTGATTTTTTGTTCGAAAAATGTGAAAATTAATGGAAAAAAAAAGTTTTGGTGAAAATTATACGTGATGGGGTTATTTAAGTTGTTTTTTCGGAAATTAATGGTTAGGATTAGTTAGATTTGACTTTATAAACCCCTGGTTATGTCACTTTATTCGCTCTGACAAGCTTTTATAGATATGTTTAGCGTAGAAAAGTGATATTTTTCTTCGAATTTGAGTATCAGTAAACGATTGTTTTCTGTAACTGTTGTATACCACATTCCTCGCTTTTATTGTGCTAATTCTGATGAAATAAAATGCAAAATCTTCGGAAAACCTCTTTTTATTCGAATATCTCGGAATTTCTACACAATTTTTCATTTAGGCCTGTCATCTAGGGAAAAAAGTTCTAAAATATGACTATAGATGGCGCTACGAGTCGAATTTCGTAAAAATCTCGTTTTTTATTGAGGAAAATGATAAGTTATGACGTCATTTCGATATTTTAAAGAGGTATAACCGGGGGGGACGACACTGGCTAAAATCTGGTACAGGATTCCTGAATCTTGGTGAATCTTTACTAATTTTCTGAGATTCACCAGATTCACCAAGATTCACTTAGATTCACTAAGATTCACCAAGATTCATTAAGATTCACCAAGATTCACTTAGATTCACCCGATTCATCTGGATTCACTTGACTTAAAACTAAAAGAAAGTTGAATTTTTTTTAGGAATAAGAAAGAAAGCATGGAAATAAGCCACAATTAATTTTTTTAAACGTATACTATCATTTTTTTATCAAGTCTAAACTTGTTTGAATTGGGGCACCATCTTGAAAACAGGAAGTACCACCAAATCCAAGATGGCGGCACTTTCGCCCTATGTTGTGATTGGTTAAAATTATAAATCAAATTAAGTCAATCGCTAAGTAATGAAATCGAAGCTCTATTATATTATTTACACTTATTTTCATTAGTATTATAATTAAATCATCACTTTAATGTTAAAAATGTTGTTTTCCATGTTCTTCACAAAAAGATCTGGCAAGATTCACCCAAAGATTCACCAAAAGATTCACCAAGATTCACCAAGATTCACTTTGCCCTTGGGAGCCCGGTACACGGATTCACCCTAATGTCGTCCCCCTCGGGTATAACCAAAATGGCCACGTTCTGACTTCGGACGGTAGTGGGAAACGTGGAAATACATCGATTCCTCACGTTCAAACACCTGTATGATATTAAAGAAGTTGGCTGCGATCATTTGGCGCTGCAACGTGGCTACGGGACGAATTAATTCGAGCACAATGGCCGGCATAGGAAACGGTGACAACTTGATTAAATATTTAGGGTGAGTGCACTTCAATCAAACTTTAATTAAACAACGAGATAAAAACAGTTTTGCATTCATTTCTAATTAAAAATTCAAATTCCAACCCCAAAAACCGCCATTTTACTCCGTCTGACGTCAAAATTATTAACTAAATTCGTAAAAAATTAATTTTTATCATTTTAATTTTGTAAATAAATTAAAAAAAAATTTTTTTTTTGATCGAAAAGAAATAAAAAATAATAAATTTATTGATTTTATTGATTGTTTGGTAAATATCGACCATTTTGAAGGCATTTTTGAAAAGCGGCGAGTCAATAAATCATTGGAAGTGTGAAAATGTGCGCAATGTGCAAATAGAAATTTTATCGGTCGCTTTTCTACCCAACTTCCCCTGTTTCAAAATGGGGTTTACTTACCTGCACTGCCTGGAGACCACAGACGCAGCCAGCACACAACAATCAAAGCCACTGAACGCTACGTGTCTACGCCCGACTCTTGGTAAGTTCTTTTTACATTTTTTATTAGTTTTGACTAAAATTTAATGTTTATTCAACCGAAAATTATGTTTGTATGAATTTAGTGGATTTCCAAAGGCGGGAAAATCGATTTTTTTGAAGTTTTTGCAATTTTTTTGATTGGTTTAATGATTTTTATGTTTTTCGCTGATAAAGATTCAATTAAAGTAAAGGGTAAATAGTGATTTTGTTGGTTTTGTGTGTGGTAATGGGTGATATTGTGATATTTGTGGTAAAGTTTTATTTCTGAGGAGATTTCATTCATTTTTAGGGTTTGGGGTTTGTGTTTTTCGCGCAAAGATGCGCACATGGACTGAATGAATGTCTGAATTGCAAATTGAAAATAGCAAAGTGCAATTCTTTATATATTTTTTTACTTTTTTGAAAAATTCTTGGAATATTTAAAAAAAAAATTTTTTCGTGACAATTTTTTTATGGATAAAAGAATAAAAGACCAAAGATAAGAAAACCTCCATTAATCAATTTTTTTCATGTATGTAAAAAAATATATTTTTAGGGAATAAAATGAAAAAATGGAAAATGAAAATTTTTAATATTTAATTTTTTAATTTTTTAATTTTTTTGTATTAATAAATTTTTTTTTAAAATTTTGTGTTGAAGAAAATGGAAATTTTTGTGGATAAAATTGAAAAATATTGAAAATTGGAAAGTTGAATTTTTGTTGAAAAATTGGAAAAAATCGAATTTTTGGTGGGAAAAAAATGAAAAATGCTGAAAAAATTGAATTTTTTTTGTTTAAAAATCGAAAAAATTGAAAAATGTTGAGAAAAATTAGGAAAATGTTGATAATTTGAAATAAATATTTATATATTTTTATATAAACTAAAGAAAAAGGACTTAGAGCAAAAATTAATATGACCCATCAAACTCAAGGAGATTTTTAAAGGATGCTGATGTGTTTTGCAGAGTTGCCTTGGCAACTGAACATCACCCAGAGGCTGCAAGGCATCAGATTGAATGAACTTGTCTCCAAGCTTGGTAATCACAATTTTCCAGCTTCTTTTAAAAACCAAAAACCCCTATCCTTGCAGCACATATAAACAAACACTGAAATAACAAGCGAAATCAAATATAAGTGGTCCTTCGCATAAAATACACAAATCAAATTTAAAGAATAAATAAATAAATTGAATTGAGTGGAGGCAGGCTGTAAAATATAAATTTCATCAGCTGTGGTATGTGGAACAATGTTATTATTAAGAATCCACAGGGGTAAATCTTCTGGAAGAGTAATAACGGCTTTTCGCAAAAAAATTGCCATTTTCTGCTATTTTTTACGCTGCACAAAAAATTGGACTTCGGGTGAATATTTCAAGTTGAATTTACACTCCTTTCACTCAGTGTGAAAGCCAATATCAACTTTACAAAAGCTTTTGCATTGTGTGAAATGTGAAATTTTGTCTTCGCACATCATAAACGTGTAAAGTTGAATTTACGCGTAAAATCAGAGTTCGGTTGAATATTTCATATTAACTTTACACTCCTTTCATCCAGTGTGAAAGACAGTAGTATTTTATAGTTTTAGGTCTCCGGCGACAGCTTAGGCCATATGGGACTTGTCAAAGACACAATTGGTTCTGACCTAAAAAACAAATGTCAAAAAATGCACGCAATCCAAGACATACAAATCCTGTATAAACAACAAAGTAAAAATGCCTAGTGTGAAAGGCTGAAAGCCAATATCAACTTTATAAAAGCTTTTTGCTTTGTGCGAAATGTGAAATTTGGTTTTCGCACGTTGTAAACATGTAAAGATGGTGTAAAGTTGAATTTACAAAGTTTCACAATTTACATTGTAATGGCCAGCATCATTATGCTGAAGCAAACAAGAAAGCTTAGAAGCCTGTATATTGTACTTGGTTATCGCAATTGGATGAACTGAACGAAAACATCCGTGTTTTTTATACTGTATCGATAATTTGAATTTTGAATCCCACCCACTAATTTACCAAATATCTTCCCATGAGGGGATATTAAGTTTCACAAATTGTTTGGTAAAATGCCATTTTCCACCAATCATCCCTCCAGGAGGCTCTTTTGAAAAAATTGTACTTTTCCACTACCGTATGTAATTTTTATAAGCATTTCCTGTTACTTGTTTGGTATTGTTATTGTACATGTACACATGATGTCAATGTGCCAATAGGGATGATGTTTATCATCAATTAGGTTGAACCTCATCATAACAAAATTGTTTATGCATAAGGAATTCATAGATACATTAATTTTAAAATTTATTGAATAAATTATTAATACACCATTTTTCTGATTTTAAGGTCCTAAAAGGCAATTATGGTCATATGAGTCCAGACAGAAACAAACATTAAAACTTGAACAAAAATATCTATTTCAATAATTGTTGATTCCGGTCATCGCCTTGAAACAATGATAAACATACAAACTATAGAAACAGAAAGAAAAAGGCTTAAGATTAGGGTTGAAAGGAACATAGAATAAAGACTTAAACCTAACTTAGAACTAACAGAAATAAATAGAATGGAAATTGAACATACAATATACAATATGCGAATGACGCACAGTTGTTTGTACTAACAGGCTTTTTGCATTAAGCATTTGCAATAACATTAAGTCTATGCAGCTTTTCACATTATGCCAATTTATACTAATTAGTTGGGACTACAAAAATATCTATTTCAATAATTATACAATCCTTATAATATACGAATAACAAGAAGTTTTCGTACTAACACGGTTTTCGCATTAAGCGTTGAAAATAACATTAAGTCTATGCGGCTTTTCGCATTATGCCAATTTATACAAACAAGTTTGGACTGTAATGAAAATTCTCTAAAAATTTCATTGCTATTTCCCAAAAACAATCTAACCTCTTAGCGCTAGCGTTGATTTCAGCGTCAGCGCTGCCTTCGCTTATTAATCATAAATAAAAACTTGTGGTGCAGGTGGTGTTTGTTTAAGTCACGAAACATGAGAAAAAAATACATATATATAAAAAAAACATTAACAGTTTCTTCCTGGAAAAGAAAATGATTTCAGATCAAACACTCGATTACATTCAATTTCCCCCACGGTTTGTTATTGATTACATTTGGATGTAAATTGGTTGAAATTAAATTTTCTTCATTTTTTTATGAATTTTTAATGAGAAGAAAAATGAATTTTTATTGATAATATGTCTAAATGACTGAATAATTGATATGTAATAGTTGGTATTGGAAAACATTTCCTGTTGCCAGCTGAATTGTATTGGGATAAAGTTTTTATTTGAAGTGAAAAGTGGTAATAAGCACTTTGGGGTTAGCATTTAGCGGGTAAAATGGGAAAGTTAATTGACATTTTTTGTGTGTGGCATTGCATAAATATTGGGTAGTTATGAATGAATGGAGAACTGCATTGCAGTGAAATTTTATTTTTTTCCTTTTTGTTTGAAGAAGAGAAAATAATGAAAGATGAAGGATTGAAACAAGTGAAAGAATTGAAGATTTCACTTGTGATTTTTTCATTTTGACAAAGTGGATTAAGACAGGTGTCTGTTTGGAGACTTCATTTTTAGATGAAAATGTAAGGGAAATTGGAAGTTGATTTTTTTTGTTTGAGAAATTGTAAAGGAAAAATGTGAGACATGTCAATGACAGGTTCAGATGGTGAAGAGGAAAATGGGTTGTTTTATTTTGATGGTGTTGGGGAAGTTAAACTTATCTAGAGTCTTTTTGAATTCAAAGGATTTCATTTTATCTTTTAAAAGCATTTTTATAGATGTAGAAGAAAATAAAATGGTAGCTGACTGGTTGTGCCATCTGGTGGGGGTCAAAATACCCATTCAAAATGGTTGTCTCTCAAAGAAATTGAAGTCTATCTTGAGTGAATGATTTGGGTTTTCTGATTAATTAAATTTCAGTTGTGTTAGATTAGTTGAAATTAAAAGAAAAACTGATTTTTAAGTTATGCGAAATATTTCACACCAACTGATTCAACAGCAACCTTAAAGCTAGGTTCCCACTGCCTGTACATTGCAAAGAAAGTACTTGCAATGTGGCACCCTGCAATGTGGGATATAATTCGAGGGAAATTAAAGTACCATAAAGCAAATAATAATAAGCAGACAACATAAGGTCCAATTACTATGTTTTCAAAGAAAGACAAGATTCTCGACAAATGGTGCCATTTACAAACTTTATATTAGGAATGCTTCTACTTGTATTGGTGTACTTTTTGTGTTCTCTACTGTGATTGGTTTCTACCTTTTTTAACATCCAAGTTGAGCAAGCTGATAAAAGCTTTCAATGGTTGACTGTCGAAAAAGGGCGCAAGTCTTTAAACTTTAGCACAAAATAATGGCATTGCTTCAGCTACCTTCTGTTTTGAAGAAAGTTTTGATTTCTGATAAAAATTTTAATCTAATATCTTTTGTTTTCAATAAGGCCAATAAGGCCATATGGAACCTGACAAAAGATCAAATCAAAACAATGTCAAGAGACCAAAATGATTAATAAACACAATGCAAAGTAATCAAAACCAATCTATAAAACAATGCTAGAAAGACAGTTCAGGGATGAGTTAGGATTGGGTAGGGAAATTCCTAATGTGAACTTAGCTGTAACCAGAGATTAAATAAATTTACTTTCTGGGTGCAAAGTTGTTATCTTATCAGAGAACCGATAAAGCCGAAGATCAGTGTAGTAAAAAAGCAGTGTGTGCAATATATGCGGCATGACTACGCTATACAGTAAATATCACAAACAAGGCAAGTATAGTGTAGATGTCACACATTACATGCATAGTTTGTGCCCCTGCAGCATAGCACAAACAAAAAACCTACTTAAAATGCATCCACGATACTCGCGAAAGCACTGACTTATCGGAAGCAAGAAAAAACTGAGTATCACTGATGCATTTTTAGTGGAAGGCTTTCCTTCCCATGCTAAGTTAACTAGGATGCTACAGAGCAAAGACTCGGTATGGGATAATTTACCAATAAAAGATGAAATAAATTGGGTTTGGAACATCGAACCGAAACTCAATCAACCATCGATATCCCTCGCAACGGTGAAACTCTAACCGCATTTCCAATATTCCACTAATTTACCTGTATGTTTTGTGAAACGTGGCATGAAAACAAGAAATTCTAATTCCTCCCCTCCCTTTGTTTTCTACTTAAATCTTAATTAAAAACTGGCAACTAGATTTTCATGGGTTTTATTGCTGACAGTTAAAACTGCTACTGTCACCGCTGTTACAAACAGGCTTGCGTAGTCCATAATTGGTAATTAAAGGCTTGAATTCCTCTAGTCGATCATCAATTAAGCGAGTGACACAATTGAAAACAATGGAAATTACACACCTCGTCCGGAAGGAAGCTTCGTAGGCAATCTATATGCTGCCGGCGGATATTAGTTTGCGATTAGTTTCTTATTGGTTGGTTATTTATTGTCGGAATTATATGACTTCGCAAATTCTGATCTGTTGATGCCAAGCAGCAGCAAAGGCCACATGGGACCTGTCAAGAACAAAATTTAACAATAACTATACGTGCAAAAAGACGATTGTTATAAGTAAGAACTGATGTCTTCCATGTTAATTTTTGGACCTAACTTGACGTACGTTTATAGGTGTAAAGTTAAGACACTTAGACGTCATATTTTGGACCAAATTCTCCAGTTAGTGTGAATATATAAGCTGGCGTATTTATGACATCACTTTGATGGCTTAAAATGACGTCAAGTTTAAGTTAACAGTATAGTCATCATCTAAACGTCATATTTTAATCTGAATTATGTTGGGCTGAAAAATACAGTATAGGGTCTTTACTTTAAGGTGTGACAGTCAGTTTTCTAGCAGACTGACCTATATATAGCAAAGTATGGATGCCAAATCTAATGGCGTCATCAAATTTTATGTCAGACATGCAACAATGCGCTTTTCATTAACAGGCAGAGCTAGAGCAAAAGTTCCAATTAGAAAGTTATAGAGCACCCCAAATTTAGTCTAAAAATGATGTAACTTCGTATCCTTGATATGGATTAATTTTGAGAAAAACAGGATTAAAGTTGTGCACTGGATAGTAGAAAAACATGTTTGCACTGCAATTTTGAGGGCATAAGTAAAGAAAGTCAGTAATATGCATCAAATAAGTTGACATTAGACTGGTTTTAATCTCTATAGCAAATACTAAATGATAAATGAAGATAAATGCATTAAAAATGGTTGACATTTGTGTCTTTATCCTACTTTGTGCCCAACCATAATCCTGTTTTGCCCAATAATAATCCATATTAAGGATACAAGGTAACATCATTTTTAGATTAAATTTGGGGTGCTTTGCAACTTTCTAATTAGAACTTTTGCTCTAGTTCCGCCCGTTAACGAGTTAGCAAATGAAAAGTGCATTGTTGGTTGTCTGACATAAAATTTGATGATGTCATTGGATTCGGCAACCATACTTTGCTGTAGGCTTACCTGCTCGGTTTTTGGATACAGTGAACGGTTTTCTAGAAAATTGACTGTCACACCTTAAGGTGAAGACCCTGTATGTTACAATAATGTCATTTTTTGACGTGTAGATTGATATAAATTTATGTCAGTTAGATGTTTTATTGACGTCATTTGATTAACTTAAATATTTTTGTCAGAATTTGATGTTGAAATTACATCTTTGCTACGTCTGGAGACAGTCAACAAATATGTCGCTATTAAGTCACGATCAGTCTTAGTTGTAAAATAATAAAAATGACGTCAATGTGAAGTAAATCTGACCAACATGTGCACATTGAGTCCAGTAAATTGTGGAATGCCGGGAAATACGGGTTTGCTGTTGGTTTCTTATTGGTTGGTTATTTATTATTGTAAGTTATGTGTCTTCGCACGTGTAATAAACAAATTCTGTTGTCAGCTACAATAATAAATTCCAACAAGTTGGAATGTCTGAAGGGTTGGGAACGGGGACACCCAGTCGATGCCAAGTGGAAAGAAGACACAAAACGGCTCACAGCGAGAAATCGCAGGCCGAGTCGACTCTGGATTATCGAAGATCCCCAGAGGAAGGGGAGGGAGGGTCAA
>JAQFZO010003152.1:0-10522 GCA_034695885.1 Geophilus flavus | reverse complement strand
TTATTACATCCAATTTTTAAAAAAGTCAAAAATAATTATTATGCGTTTATTCCAACATTTTATGAAAAAAAAATTACTTATTTTTATTGCGTCGACATAAAATCTGTCAATTATGGTTTTGCACTTAAGTGAGTTAAAGTCCCTTAAAAATTACATCTATTGACTTGACAGCACTTTGCTCCTTAATGGTCATGACTCAACTCTAAAGTGGTGCGATTATTTATACCCTACACAAAAGGTGTCTTAATTGGAGTAATAATTACCGTAACTTTTTAAATGTGTTAAAGTTGGAAGTTAAAATAGTGCAATTACAGCCAGAAACAACTTTCACCTTATTTCAAATTGCTGTAACATCTGTTGACCCTGTAATTCCCGATACATCGCGATAAAAACTGAACTAAATCAGATAAACTATTAAATTTAAATTTAAACATTTTTCAAAAAAAATAAATACCAAATCAAATTGGTTTTACCTTGAACTTCAGTGCTAATTACTGAAGATTACACGATAAAATTCAAGATAATATTTTTTTTTTATTATTTCAGTCTAGGACAGTGGTTAAGAATAAAATATGCTAAATACAGACAAAACATTTTGATCAAAGGAAAAAAAATTCAGACTGATGAACTGATTTTTGTTGGCATAACTAGAGCCATTCAAACGTTGCGATTGCGTGATATTTTTTATTTATGCAGTTCGTAAGCAATATTGTCGGTATTACCGATGCGTAAATGAAAACATGTTTATTACAACTCACGGATCCAATAGTAAATTTGAAAATAGCTATGTAGAATTGTTCGAATTACACGTATAGCAAACATGTTTACGTTTCTACTCTATTTCTTTCCAGATTCTTTAACCACGATAAAAAAATTTTCACAAGTGTAGAATAGTTATTATCCAGATTGTCAGTTCGTATGAGATAATTTGGTTAAACCAATTATAATTTTACTTGAAAAAATACGATTTCTAAAAAAAATAAAAGAAATAAAAGAAGAAAAAAAAGACATGTGGAAAGTAGAAATTATAATTACATAACCACATGATCATTACTTGAAAGAATTTTGCAATCTCTAGTGAAATCGAAAAGAGCATTTCCAATCGATTGCACAAATAAACCTCAACTGAATTTATATTTTTTTAAAAATGAATCACATTTTCTTTCATTCAATATTTTAATTTTATCTTTCAACAGAAACGAAAGTTCCATCAGACAGCTGAGCTGTCAAGCCCACTCCCAACTCACTAATGTGCAGCAAAACGTCATTGAAATCGTCACTTCTCTCCGGACGAATGGTGATCACGTGGATATTCATAAGCCCGCGAGGCTCATTTTCAGCTTCACAGTACGGCTTGCTACCTGCCTTGTTAGCTGCTGGGCGATTCTAGAGCTTTCATAGACCATGACAGCGAGAGGACCTGAAGTGAGGGCCAGCAATGCTCAGGCTGCAGCTTCAATGGCCAGCACTGACGACATTAGTCAGTATAAAAAGAGAATGTTCTATAGAAGACTCAAGGTGATCTTGTAAGTATAGTAGAATGCCTTTAAATTCCTTCACTCTACAACTGCAACTACTTGCCACAGGCTTCGAATGTGAACTCTCGACATGAGGACCTTGACATATCATTCCTTTAATTCTGTGATAAAAATATAATTTCTTCTTTCTTAAATGATATTTTTAACTTTGAGGACAAAAGAGGATGTTTGTGACAAGTTGTTTGTTGTTGATGAGAATTCCTTTGAAGGAAATTTTCTTACTTACCATGATGGCCTATATTGATACCGCCATGAGATTTGTCCATTTTCCCTAGTTTCTTCCTGATCTACTTTGTTTATTTATATCTAACTTTTAAGTGCTTGTTAAATATACGAATCATTAGCTATTAATGACTTTTTTTTTGTTTGTGTAACCGTTTTTTCCGAGTTTTATTATGTGGGTTTAAGAATGTTGACCTGGCAAATTCCGTTTTAACAATGTGAAAAACCAATATTTAAAAAATTAGTGTTGGGTTAGGTTATGGGAGTGTTAATAAAAATTGGTCGTGACCTGCAATCCAGTTTTTATGGGGGTAATTTTTTTGTTATCCCGTGTTATGCGTCTCCGCGTAAATGACAGGGTATAAAAACTAGAAAGATTTGTGTAATCAAGAAAAAGTAGACATGTTTTTGCCCCTCCCATTTATCAAGTCTCTTTTTCCTTTTTTGGTTTTTTATTTTTCTCTCTCCTGTTTTTTTAAATTTTTTTTATAAGAATGTAACCATTGTGATCAACTGCAGCCTTGTCCTGCATTTGAAACATAATTTCATCTCCACTGCCGTCCAAAACTCAT
The DNA here is from genome assembly GCA_034695885.1 of Geophilus flavus. Lineage (NCBI taxonomy): Eukaryota > Metazoa > Arthropoda > Chilopoda > Geophilomorpha > Geophilidae > Geophilus > Geophilus flavus. The sequence goes on along the minus strand of JAQFZO010003152.1, from coordinate 8,190 downwards.
TTGCTAACTTAAAAATAGCCACGCTGATTGATGCGTTTGACAGGGAAAGATTTTTCTTTTCTTTATCATGCATTGAGTAATACTTTTGCTTTGTCATTTTTCTGATAACAAACACCATTCGACTGAAATTGCGTTATGGGTGCTAAGTTTACTTTACTACGCATTCATTTATCAACTGTTCAGCTTTAAAGCAGATAAGCGGCCACTGTTCCCAAAATAATTTCTCTTGTAAATGTTAGTCTACTAGTAGTCCTCATTTCAGTTTTCTAGATTTTTATATCCAATGATTCACTTGTAAATGACACCATTCTATAAATTTTAAAAGAGTGAAGAAAAAAATGCAATTAAAAATTAGGGAGAAGGGAGACGCGCAGTAGTTCTTTAGACTGTAATAAAGGTCGTGGGCCGTTTTTTCCAGCTTTTATTTCTCCCCCTTCCATTTAATTATGCTTTCTATTAATCCTAAAACCTGCAGGCATTGTCAAAACGAGTTTTTCTGTCATATATTTCTTTAATGTAACGTTTTTAAAACATGTTTTTATTCAAAGTTATATGTTAATTGAATTGTTTGTTTATCTATTTATATTTTGAGATGTTTGTTTTTCATTTTTAAAATGCAGAATTGGAACAACAGCACTTGGTCTGCTTTTGGCCGGATGTCTTCTGGGCTTCGTTCTTCCCGCCACAATTCATGAGAAACCCTCCATAGGCGCCAATGACTCGTCTCGAGCTGACCCTTCATCAGGCTCAGGCCGACTTGTTGGCCTGAACAACAGGTATATATTGTGAAGGTCATTTCCCATGTCCCTATCGACGTGCAAATAAATTAAGATTTAAAAAAAAATAGTAATAACTATACTTCTTTTTTCTTTTGGAAAACGCATACGCGATAATGACGTTACGTTCGAAATTCCTACGTGACATCTTCCATGAGATAGATTAATTACTTCCTTTCTAAGAAAACCGCATTTGACATTTGGAATGCTTTAATTCCGCGTCTTATGGCTATTTTATATTTCCTATAGGAAATAAAATTTTTTTCTAATTTTTTTTTATTATTAATTGCTTTGAATATTAGGTCTCCTTCTAGTTTAGTTATCTGGTTTGGGTGGAATGAGGACGTAAAACTGAACTACTTATTTCTTGTTATATGAAATTGCTATTGTTTTTTCCCTTCGAGTTTATTTTTTAAACTTAAAACTGCGTTGTGATTTCATCTTTGACGTGTAAAAAATGAAAGCTGGTAGACGTCAAAGGTGCAGCATTGCACACATCCGTTTACATCAAAGAGTGTGTACAAAGATTTGTTACTGAAACCTACACTTTTGATTTGATGAAAAAAAACCGGATGTCTATTGTCAATCATAGCAAAAAAAACTTCCTGTAACTCAAAATCTGTATCATACGGTTACCAAAAAAATTAAAACACTTCTTTTTTCTTACAGCACACAAGTCAACAAAACTGAAAAGTGAGTATTTTTCTCGTTTTTAACGGTCATAAATTAAATTAGCAGTTTTAACCCTTAAAATGCCAATGTCAGGTCACAATTGATCCGGGAGTATATAAATCTCCATACCAATTAAAATCGGTGTTACTTCAAGGGTTGAAATGATTAACATAATTTTCATATTAACATTGATGCACCGCTTTAAACCAATAAAACTCAAATATATTTTACTTTTAGCATAACTATATCGCTGCTCTCGACAAAACCTCAAGAGACGACATCTATGCCATCCACAATTTCGAGTGCGCACACTACAACTTCAGGGGTTTTATCCGTATCGACTTTGAGACCTTCTACTAAACTAACGACCAAATGGTGGCTGGTGAAAATTCACGATCAAATTTCGGAAGTGAAGCGCAAACACGCACAGTATCGAGGAACGAGCCCGCCGGCTCCAAAAAGACATTCGATAACTCCAATTCAGATGACGACATCAGACACTCCAGTTAATAAGTGGCTGATGCACTGGAAAGAGCACGTTGAAAATGAACTACAGAAAAATGACAAGAAGAATAACACTGCAATAGTCACTCCCAGAACGTCGGCAATGCTCGTTGACAGCAATACGGGAAACGACGAAGTGACCTTATCACCCATACAAGAAGTTAAAAATAACTTGTCTGCTTTAAAACTGAATGGCCAAGTAAGAACTGTTACAACGTCCAATGTTTCATTGCACTTTGTAACTCATTGATTATTATTACCGTATCTTTATTGAGATAAAGTGACATTATATTTTGTTTTTATTAGACATCAAACGTTCGGCGCGTGACATCCTACCCAAAATCGAACATGACCACGACGCAGCCAAGTGTGGTCACCAGAAAAGTGTAAATGGAGTTTCAGAAAAGCAGAAAGTGCTATTTCTTTGTGCCAAAGAATGTGCTGTCTGTCCACAAGATGAGATATGATTGAAATTTGGAAACATTTATCTTGATATTAAGCCATCAACTATCAACGAAATAACAGATTGTAATGCATTGAAAATAGTTTCGTAAGGACGACCTCATCTGGGACTAGTGGTCAAAGATATTGGCCATGAGCCAAAAATGAAAGTGCACACACACTCTTAGTTTCTTTCATGTGATTTTAAGCGGTGAAGCAATTTTTTTCTTTTTTATCGGCTACAAAAAAAAAAAAAACAGTATAAAGACAATTTTGCACCTACAGTATTTAGTAAAATAGCTTTTTTGACAGATATTGCGAACTTCTTGAACTACTCCATATGCATAGTTTAAAAAATAGAAAAGAAATATTAAACTTAGTGTCAATACACTGTCAAATGTGATAAACAAAAAATAGTACCCTACCGTATGCTAGCTTTTTAACGTGCACCATGCACTGATTTCCGTTATAAAGTCACATTTACTGTGCATTTTTTTTTCTTCGTTTCCCTTTATTTTGTATGTGATGTTTAATTTGTTTGTGTAGAGCATGAATTTTTGTTTGCTCATTTATCTGGGATTTCATTTCTTCTGTATGCTCCATTTTATTTAATTAAAATATTGTGTATAATTTTTACTTCAAAAACGTTCCACAACATGTTTTTGTGCATCATTTAAACTTTCTACACATGCAATGTTTACATATGTATTCAAAGGTTTTCCGATAGTTACTAAGCAACAATGTTGTCCATGTTGTAAACAACTTTTTCTCCCATAAGGCCATGTGGTGAAGAGGAATTGCAAAAACCGACAAAAGGTGTAGAATCTTAGGTGGAGTGGGGAAAGCCATGGAATGTCCTGAATGAATGAGGGCAAAGGGGAAGAAATTTTGGTTCAACCGCGGATTTTGATCGACCGCATCAAAAGATGAGCGAAAATTTTTTAAATTTGGATGTCAAATGGATTAACGTGTATCAGAATGGTGATATGTATACACCTCCCGTAAAATTCGTCGTGTACAGAAAACATTTGAGGAATTTCGACGTGTTCCTCACTTCCCTCACTCAGCGTCTCAAACCCCGATTTGGAGCAATAAGAAATCTATACACACCGACTCAAGGACTTAAAGTAACATCTTTGGACGATTTAGAACCGAACCAAAATTACGTGGCTGCTGGTACGGAAAAATTTCGCAAGGTTAGGTAAGAACTTAAATACAAAAACCATTAAATTCGTAATGGAAGAGAAAATATTATATTATATTTTATTTACTAATGATGTCTGAGAGCAATGAGCGTGAAAGATTTCCGTTAAGATAGTTGTTACATTTTTCTATTGATTTGTTTTGTGTTGCTAGTACACATGTTTACTAAGAAACCACTCGTGGAAAAAATTCTCGCGTTTAGTAATTTAAAATTTTGTATGTTATTGCAGCGATAGGATTTAAATATAAGTTACGGTAGGTGCAACTTAATTTAAATACTTGTATTCTTAAATTTTAATGACACTTTTCTAAAAAAAATATTTTTTAATCTAGATACGGCAGTGTTCATTTTTTGACTCATCGCATACGGTCAAACAACTATCGACCCTATAGTTTAGTGGAAGTAGGCTTACCTGTATTACTGTCATAAAATTTGTATTCTAATATTAACTTTTGTTTATTCAGATACAACCCGTTGTCCATAGCACTATTAAAGCTGCCTCTCGGTATAAAACAGCTATAAAAAATTCGGCAGCGTTAACGATCTTGTAAGTTGATTATTTATTTGTTTACGCTTTTATTACTCTTGTTTTGTTCCCACGGCTAAAATATTTTTTGCAGTGTTTATCGCAATGGTGATGATATTTCTCCACCGAAAGTGGTGCCTCTTGTTAAAAAAGATTTTTGTACTTGGGATGTAGTATTAAAACGAATCGGTGAAAAGATCATGCCTTTTACTAATTGCCATTTACGCAGGTATTATGCTGAAATAAATGAGAAATTTTAATTTTAATTTTAAAAATGGAAAAAAAATAGTTTATGCAGTTTAAATGGCATAGTAGTAAACAGAATGACCGAGTTATCCAATGGAGATTATTATGTCGCTGTCATTGGGCGTGAAAATTTTAAAGCTGTTTCCTATGGAATGCTGAACCCACCCGTATCTAGAAAGTTAGTTTTGTTTTATAGTTGCCCGTAAAATTTTTCCTGCAGCTGATACAACTTTATTCATTTCATATTTGTCTTCTTCAGGTTTACCAATTGGTCATTGGCTGAATTTGGAAGCCCGAACAGACGACTGAAAAATCAGATGCACATTTCTTCGACTAGCAGTAAATTCACTGATAACAGACGCAAGTATTTTGGAAAAAACAGGTTAGAAAGTAGAAGTTTACACACAACAAACTGACAACGTGAAGTGCTTAAAGTAAAAATGATGAGTGCACCGAACGACGTATTTAACAGACTTTACTTGGGAAAGAAAGCTTTGAACAAGTCGAACAGTTTACCCTTGCTCCAACAGGAGAGCGAAAACGGATCTAATTCGGCTCCAAACAAAGATGTATTCGAGAGATTGTACAGACAACCTTCAGTAGTCAAATTTCCAATAATGGATTACAAAAGTACCCTCAGACCGAGACATTTGCAACCACTCAGTAGAAGCACATCGGGTGTAAGTACAATTCGATTACCAGAAGGTGGTGTTGTGAACCATGCTCGAAAGCTTAAAGGAGAAGCAAATGGATTCAAGGGTGCTTTTACCTCAAATAAAGACCCTCAAAGTGAATTGCAGAAACAGAAGAACAAACTTCAAGGTGAAGCAGATAAAATCAAAGGTGCTTTAAACTCGAAAAACCCTCAAAGCGAATTACAGAAGCAGAAAAATAGATTGCAAGGTGAAGCCAATAAATTCAAAGGTGCTGCTCTGAACTCGAAAGACCCTCAAAATGAATTACAGAAACAGAAAAACAGACTACAAAGTGAAGCAGAAAAATTCAATGGTGCTGCAAACGTCAAAAACACTCAAAGTGAATTACAAAAGCAGAAGAACAGTCTGCAAAGTGATGCATCCAAAGGTGCCGCAGCATCGAACGAGTTAAAAAAGCAGAAGAATAAAGTCGAGGCAGATGGCAAAGAAGTTTTGAATAATGCTGGAAGTGAATTGAAGAGACAAAAAAATAATTTGGTTGGAAATATGAAAGGTCAAGACGCATCAAGCACCCATAAAGCTGAATTGGCAAGCGAGGCGGAAGAAGAACTTGGAGATAAGCCATTTATTGTTTTATCACTCATCGAACGAATAAATCCATTTCGAGGAATGAGAAGAAAGGGAAGTAAATCGAATGGTGCTGACTCAAGTACAACAAGTTCAAACACAAATTCTAAAGGTGCTGACGCCAAAAAAGAAAAAATAAACACTGAAAAGAAAAATGCAAGAAAAAATGCAAAAGTTAGTGATGTTAAAGGAGGAGGCAGTAAAACTAAGAATAGGGATAAATCAGACAAAATAGGGTCAGATGGAGATTCAGTAACCGATGATAAGAAAAGTTTCGGAGGTTATCAACCTCATAAGATTTCAAAGGAGAAGCTCAAATTGAGAGATGAAATGCTTGATGAAAATCGACGTAGCAGTTTATCATACATGAAGGGCGATGATCAATTACCATTGCATGTGAATTTGGAAAATAGTCAAAACATTCCAGAGTGGCACAACGATTATTACTTGAAAGACGACGAGGAAAGTGAGTCCAGAGTTTCACTCACAGCGTGGAATAAGCCCTCGAATAAAGAACGACATCGAGCGGGTTATGACAGGTGATACAATCACCATTTAATGCACTACGTATTCGAGCACTCAATACCAAACCTCAACACAAACATTTAAATATCCTCGCACACTTTTTTTTAAAACAAAAAATAATTTATAAAACAAATACAAAATTCGTTTTTATTTTATTTTTTCAGTGGAAGAACTCACAGCAACATCTTAAGTGACAGAGGAAAAAGACGAATCTTTGCAACGAATAACCAGACGTCTTCGACATCAAACGCAAAAATCAAAGAAGTTGATTATGATGAAGGCAAGTGAAAGAATTTAATTAGAAATAATTTCTAGTTAATAACCGAATTGAATATGTGATTGAATTAACCTTGTAATCACTCACACAGATAATGGAGGAGTGTACAGAGCCAAGGCACGCAGAGACAGTCAGGCACAAGTTATTGTAGAAAACGAAAGCACTGCGGTCGAGTTACCGATAGACGATTTGGATGCAGAGGAAATCAAGGTAAAAACTTAAAAAGAAAATTTATACAGTGACTAATAAATAAAAATAAATAAAATTGCAGGACGAAGAAATTATTCCACTGACTAGAAAACCTGCTCGAGAATTACACTCGAACATTCACGACGAAAATTGTAGTATGGACGCTTCGTACCCTTCAGTTCAACTTCTTGTTGATGAAAAGGGTAAAACTCAGGCACTAGTTAATATTAAATAAGAGTCGGGGAAAGTGAAATGTAAAGTTAAAATTTCATTCAGATCATGGTCCTAACAGTCAAAATCGTTTATGCTACTCTCCCAAAGAGCAAAGGGATGCATGGTGTAACGAAATGAAGAAACTGAAGGACAAAATACTTTCCCAGATGCACAACACGAACCTCGAAGAAAATTCCATCAAACCCGACTTAGACGCAGAGTCCATTTCGACCTCGACCGACACAACTACTCAACAAGCGCCCATCAATGATTGCGAAACTCATCGATTGCTGAAGAGCGACGGCAACAAGAGCAAGAGTAGATTGCGCAAACCGAGAATTTTCACCCACAAATCTACTTCGTCCTGCACATCGGATGCAACAACCTACACAGTCGACAGCTCGAGTTCTTCAGACGTCCCGAGAAACAAATCCTCGACAGAAGAAACTACCGATTCTTCGAAACTAGCCCTCATCCGGACGACAGTACACCGCCGTATAGCTCACACTAATCTATCGTCTGATCCTCCGATCAACAGAACGAGTCCATTGGAGTCAAACCAACAAGCGAGTCAAAGGTACAGCAGCCGCTCTGATCGGTGTTTGGGTGAAGACAATGCGACAACCGATTCCTTGATCAACGAGTCGTCCATATCCGACATAAATTCTTACCGAGATTCGTGCAGCAAGCCTTACACCATCGAAAGTGACAGTTTGGAGGACATTTTTTCACAAGAAAAGAGCACTACCGGTAGCTTTAATACCGACGACTTGCCCTCAGAAAGTGTTTTGAACTCTTTGAAACCTTCTGTGTTTTTCGATCAGAATGGGAAACAAGTCATGAATAATATCAAAAATTATTTTTTAAGTAATGGCATCAACCATAGCAAAAACGAAGATGACCGTCAATTGCTGTATTTCCAGGAGGAAATAGATATTGACAGTCTTTAAAACTACAATGCAAAAATTAACTTTGAAAATTCATATTGTTTTTCTAAAAAAAAAAAAAAAAAATTCTTCTTCCCTGTACGTCCTTTTGTCTAAAGTCAAAATTATTATTCTTCATGAATAATAACTTTGGCAGTCAACAAACGAGAATTGTGTGGTTCCAGAAATGAAAATATTGCAAGAATAAAGAGTTTCAAAAAGAAATAAGCTTCCGAGTTTAATACAATAGAATTATTAGTTAGTAATGCCGAAGATAGTTTTCAGTTGTTGAATCAATTCATTTTTCTCACTTTTTGGGAGAAAACAAGAACGCGCTGCATTAAATGACTGAAAGAAAATGATTATTTAAAAAAAAAATTTAAAAAAAAAATAAAATATAAGTTTACG
>JAQFZO010003151.1:0-10527 GCA_034695885.1 Geophilus flavus | reverse complement strand
CTTGTGTGTAAATTCAGTAAAGTCTTGCATCATTTTTTGAAAGTTTATTACGGTACCCTTAGATATCCTTCTCGAGGTATTCATTCGGTTTTTACATTGCAAATCCATCGGTCGAATTCAATGAAGTTTTCTGATGATTTAAGTTGACATTAAGTTAAGGCAATAAAATTTCGCTCTTTTACTGACAAAAGGTTTAACAACTTTAGTGCCCCAGAAATAATAAAAATAATACCGGTATGTTATTTTTGGTGTGATTTTTAATCAGAAGAGAGAAAGTTAGTACATGGATTTTTTAGTTTTTCTGTTAAGTTGATGTCTTGTAAAGAATGCATTTTTTATTGTGTTTAAATGATTTTTAATTTATTTAAAACTTTTTCTTCATTTGTTATCAACACAAGTTGTCAACTGTCATGGTGATAACTTCAAAAATGGATATTTTATTATTATGATTGTTTTCATGTGATATGATAATTAATTAATAGAATCCATTTTATTTTATTGTTTTTTAAAAGATGACAATTAAATAGCTCACAGCTAATTGCTGGCAGTCATTTTGTATCTTTTAAATCACTTCCTTGATAACTTTAATTTTTCTTGGAGAAAATAGTGTAGTTTAACGACATTTTCAGTTGCACGCGGTTGTTCCTCTGCTCCTGTGTGAATGTGCAATGCAACTTGTGGACTCTATGTCAACATCTCCCGAACTCGGAAATTAGTGATAAATAATGACAATAACCATCGTAACATCATACAGATGACAAATAATCAAGCGATAAAAAATTTTATTGGTCATATAAAATCAACTGTAATACGTTTTAAACAATTATAAGTCTTGTTTACGCGATTTTCCAATTATACTTCATCTTTTATCTTTCTCTTGTTTCCTCCCGTCATTTTCTGTGGGAATAATAATAATATAAAAAAATATACAATTGTAATACTCGAATAATCACATTGCAATCGTTAATTTACATAAAAAGTTGCATTTTCCAAATTTAGAGAGACTGATGATGATTCTTCGAGACGTCTCTTCAAATTCCGAACTTTCTCTTGGTCCAACCGAATCAAATCACCACTTACGTCATCTTCATTAACGATGAGGCACATGTCGATTTTGGCTGAAATACAAATATGACGTATTAAAAAACTTTTTAATGTCACATTTTACAACTTTAACAAGCTTTTGATTAAGTGGGTTCACACTTCCTATGCGATTTTCGGAACGTACCATGTATAAACGTACCATGTTTACTTTGCCACTCGATTTTGGAAATCACACCAATCTCGTAGCCGCACATTGTGACATCACACTCACATGACTATACTTACCACATTGGAACAAACGTCAAAATCCCTAAAATCTTTAAAGTGTGAACCCAGTCACTCATCTGCATGCAATTTTTTTACATGTAATTTTGTAATCCATGTAGACTTCCTCTTTATCGGATAATTCCTTCGCATCATCTATTATTCGGCATTTCTTTCCTTTCCTCATTAACTTTGGGAAGAATAAAGAGATAAAATTTAAATTTGAGTAAATAACACGACTCTCATATCATTAATTTACGGAAAAAATTGCATTTTCCTTATTTAGAGAATTTTTCTCAAGATATATCTTCATATCCCCAAATGTGTTTCGGTCTTTGTCCATTTCAATCAATATTGGGCTCTCGTTGTCATTCACAGTGAGCATGACTTCGATTTTGGCTAAATACAAAAGTGATTTGATTTAAAAGAAATCCATTAAGGTAGGGTTTTATTCATACTTTACCTGGTTTATTTTCTCTAAGGTCTTGTACTTTTCGATTGTTCTCTTTAGAACTCACGTTATCAGTGACATCTTTTTCGAAAGAAAATTAACGATTATTAGAATTTTACCATTTCGATAAATTCAATTTTATTAAAAACTAATGTTTTTGCCTCCTTATAAAAAAAGAAAAAGTCATTTACAGTATCTAACCTCACTTCCCTATGTAGGTTTTTTTTTTTTTATGGAAACAAATTATCAAGGAGTTCAATATACAGAGGTAGAATTTGATAAATTACTAAATATTGATATGTTCTTTGCCCAGAGAAAAATAATCAGCTCTTATAATTAACTATCAATTACTTTTTTTCATTTGTAAAATTTTGGTAAAGGGTACTAAATGCCTAGACAGAATGACACAATTGTCCTAAATATATGGCGTTGTTTACATCTTAAACATTTAAAAAAATTGTCTTAATCACGACGTTTATGATTGTCTTCTAAACCCAAAGAATGTCTTAAAAGGAGTCCACCAACTCGAGATAGTGAATCCCATGTTCCAATTAGTCGAAGCTGAAAGAAAGAAAAATAAAAAAAACGTTATTTTAATGCAGTAATTACAAATTGTGTGCATAATTACTTGCTGGAATGTGCTTTGCTCCCGGTCGGTCCTCTTTAAAGAGCGGTTACAAATTAGTCACACAACTAATAACTAAATAACATTTCATTCAGCCCACTTAAACAACTAGAAAACGGCTGTTAAGAACAAGTCTGAGTGATGTTTGCGGTGCTACAAGTCTTTGTGGGTAACCCTTGAAATATCTAGGAATACTCACCTATGACATCGGATCCATCTACTACATTGTCACCCCCTGCGCTACCAATGTCTTCGTAATCTAAATCGATAGCGAAATTCATGACATACGGTGCAATAATCATTCAAAATCTGAAGAGAAAATACAATTAGTCGAACCTGTGTTACTGGAGTCTATTCGTATTGTTGAGCTGCCACCAACATGTCTGTTTCTACCCGCCGATCCCACTCTCTTAACTGCGACACAAAAGTAAAAAATAACAAAATTTAAAACTTCATAAAGAAAATTCAGATATTTTCTGACATTTCAGGTACACAAATTAACATTACCTGAGCCCCTTTTCGAGCCGTCCGCCATCGTATGTATGAATGAACGTCACGCGATCAACGTTAAGGTTACGTATAATCAGGGGTTATGGAAAACTTGATAAACAGTTGATGACGTAATTCTGAGTGCGGTGCTGACTTTTTTTAAAATGTATTTTGGGGTTACTGACTGAGTTATAGATAACAATGTAGAATGTTTTCCAGTTCTTCAATTGACTCCACTAAATTTTCTTTGAGGGTCAGGAAAGTTTTTAGGGCTTGGAAGTATGTTGGTAAGCCAGGTTTTCAGCAAAACCACGCGTTCTGTATCCGTATTTAAGGCCCGGAGCAAACGGGCGCTTACGCTTGTGCTTAAGCTCAAGTTATTCTGTGGCTCAAGCCAAAACTGTTTAATAGGTGCTGGGAACCCCATTTTGTTTTTGAACAGTGTGCATGCATGCTTATAAATCATAAGTTGGATCAGGAAATAAGCCTCAAAACCAAGCGCGAAGCTCAAGCGCAATAAGTAAGCACATGTGTAAGCACCCGTTAGCTCCGGGCCTTAGGCCCGCCGCAAATGGAGGCGTACGCCTGTAAGTGCAAGCTTCGTGCTTGGTTTTGACGTGTATTTTCCGATCTAATTTGTTATGATTTGTAAGTTTGCATGCATGCACACCGTTTAAAAACAAAATATAGGTTCCCAGCACCTATGCAAAGCTGTAGCTTGAGCTTAAGCATTGGCGTAAGCGCCCATTTGCGGCGGGCCTTAATGCTTCTGATAGAGGGAGAAACTTCTAAGCCCTTCATCTATTGGTTTCTTCCAAAAGTATAGGCACTGAGCGGCATCTTGGTGCTTCTGTAGCATGTGTTTTATTTAAAATGAAAATAGGATTGGGATGTGTGGAAAGGATGGCTTTACAGTGAGATGGCTGGTTGGGTGGTCAAGTGATGTCTTTCTAGTGTAGTGGAGTCTTTGGTGTTGAAGAGTCTTTCTAGTGTTGTGGCGTAAGTGGTGTGCCACTCTGGACTCAGGCTGGGTGCTCACTCTTGACTCTCTTGACTCTTCTCTCGCTGCTCACCGACTGTAGACTGACCCTCGTCCGCTCAACTCTCCTCCTGACCTCCCTTGCCCCCAGGCACCATACACATCTTACCCATGATTAGTAGGGAAACATGGAAAGTGGGAAGTGAAAGAAGGGGGTTTTGGAATGGGGAACAAGTATACAATGATGCTCAAATGTAATGCTACACTTCAGCTAGCAGGGCGTACAGGTAATCCTGTCTCTTTTTACACATTATTTTCTATTTTCTTACGTATCTCAGTTAGGTTCAGTTCAAAATAGCTGACAAGTGAGTCACCTTGATTCAAATTAGAAACTATTGGTTTCTACTGAATTTTAATTTTTAAATGAAGAAAAAAGAAAAAAGAAATATCATTACAAATTTATAAAGCCGGCTTCTTGGTTCTTTCTTCTGCTTTTTGTCTGGCAGCTTTACCATATGGATCTTCTTCAATCATAACCTGAAAAAAGTATTGTGTATTGTGTACTGTGTACGGACGAACAATGTCTTATGTAAAACATCATGAGGAAGGTGAGGAAATATTGAAGCTGTTGAGTACGGCATTACTGTATAGACATCAAAAAACAGGGTGTCATCATGAAAAAACAAACATTGTTGAGTGCATATGTACTCAGTTCTACATTGTTCATAATTCTTTTTTTGTGACACGAGGTTTTCAGATTTTGTTCCCTATCTACCTCAGCTAAAGATACCGTATATCACATAAAAAAATAAAAATATCTTATACAAGCTACAAGTATGGTATGCACATCTAGTCAGTATGTCCCACAAGACATCAGCTCTTTGAAAATAATTTAGCCAATGGACAAATTCCATACAAATGTGTGCATCTATCATGGCTTGAAACACTAATAAAATAAAAGTTTTACTATGCAAGAGGGGAGAAACTTCTATTCAAGCTCTAGCTCTACTTGTATGTGGTTCTTCCTATTAGTAGGCGCCAAGCGGCCTCTTGGTGCTGAAGCTAATGGTCCCTACAGATGATCTTTTCTTTTCTCATTTCTTCATTTTTCTTTTTCTGTCTCCATTGTTGATTAGGGTTCTGGTCATTCATTTCCTCTTTGAACTTTGGGTTTTTTATTTTTTTGGTCTGTCTTTTACATTTTGTTTTTGCCAGTGGCATATTCTTTCCACTTGGCATCGACTGATTGCCCCAACACAATGGAGACACACAATTGTGACATTAAGGAGTGAAAAAATTACGATTGCATATTTTGATAGTTTTGTTTGATTTGTACGTGACAGGTCCCATATGGCCTTAGCAGTCGCTGGGGACCTAATACATACTTAGACACTAAAATCATGTCAGTGATAAATTGTCCGTTGACGTTCTTCCGCTTTTGTTACAGCTGCTGCTTTGAACGTTGCCTTGGACTCTTCTTCAAAATGATAAGTGTTTTACATAAAGCGGCATGTTTGGGAAAATAAATGAAGGTTTAATAGTGTTAAGAAAAATAGTTTAACTTGATGGCCCTTTTTTGATGCCCTACAACATGAACAGATCACGTCAGATGTGACGTGCTCAGGATGTCACATCCGTGCATATATTAAAACGCTTTACATAAAACAAATCTAGAATGGTAATTATAAATGAAATACCGTATTCAACAATAATGATTGAAAACACCTAAATCTTTTTACCGTTTATTTCTGCTTGATGTGCCATATTGTTCACACCCGTCATTAAAAGCTTCGACTTCATACTTATATTAATATAATACCATACAAGCATTAATACCATAAAACCATTTTTGTATTAAATTAATGCAAAAAATTTCAAATTTAGGACAAAAAGGGGGAGAAACTTCCAAGTCCTTCCTATATGTGATTTCTCCTACTAGAAGGCACCGAGCGGCAACTTGGTGCTGATGCCAGCAGGGCCTAATGGTAATCTTTTCTCCTCTCTCACTTCTAAATTCTTCCTTTTACTTTTCTATTAAAAATTTACGTTAGTTAAAAAAAGTATCGATTATGACGTTTAGACTAAAGGGGTTGTTGACACGGTTTTTTCAAAATGACAGTAGGACACATCTATGATTCATTTTTCTTCCAAATTGATAAACAGATGTTCATCTTATCAATAGGGCCATTTCTGTCTGACTGGTCATTCTTTCCGCTTTGGCTTTTGACTTTTCAGTTTTTTTCATTTTGGTTGTGCCTGTGTTGCCTTTTGCCACTTGGCATCGACTGGGTCTTTCCCTACATAATAGAGATGGGTCCCGTATGGCAATAGCAGACGGGGGAGGAAACTTGGTCGTGACTGGATTTGATTGAACGAAATAATCACAAAAAACAGTTTTACACCAAATATTTTTACTAACTTAGAAATATATGGTACTTTATTCTACCAAAACTTACACGAGATTAAATTGATTAATATTTCACCACCGCTTCGCGCCAATGGCAAAGTTAACGTCGTCTACTCGTCTTTGGTCGTCACGGTGCGATGCCTATTAGGCCTTATACGCGTCGGCTCATTTGTCTAGAGGATTTCTTCCAGTTTTCTGGCTATTGCTGTGGTCTTATTTGGGCATGCAAGTGCGATCCTCTGTCAATTCTAAATTATTTGATTTAGGCCTGACTGATGAGGATGTTGCTTGTAGCTTGGAGACTTGAATTGAGGGTACAATTTTGTATCTATGCGCTCTGGCGCTCCACCGGTACTCAGAGTATTTTGGTAATTACGTCACCGTTAATTACCACAACTTTTAAGCTCTAATTTGTTCTTCTCAAAAGTAAGCACCGAGCGGCGTGTCATGATGCTGAAGCCAACATGGTCTACTGGTTATCCTTTCTTTTGAGTTCTTCCGTTCTCTCTTCATTTTCTGTTTTCATGTCTTATAGAATTGGGTCCTAGTTGATTTTTCTTTTCATAGGGGACCTTTTTTTCTTTCGGTGTTTTGGAGGAGGGTTGGGTATATGTAGTATACACTATTCTAGCAATACTTCTATTACCCGCTTTGCGATTCGGGAGATGAGAGTAGCAGGTTCCCCCTAAACCTGTGAAGATGGTTCTTGGGCATTGCTCTTCCTTTGGAGGTTCTAGGGCCAATCTTTCTTCTTACCGTACCCCGTTACTCTGTGTGTAGATTTCTGTGTGTTGCAAGCAAACCATAACTATAAAACTTAAGGATGGAGCTGTTTTTTACCATGCATGTTTTATTCAATGTGCTTCTCTTCCCCTACGACAATAGCCAGGGGTATTCATAATGTTTAACATGTGTATTTTCAAATTATGACGGTTTCTTACACAGTAAATTCATGCCTCGATTCGGAATTGTTTGGCAGAAATTCAGGCATAGGTATTACAGTCGGAAACAGTACCGATGACTAGCAAATCAGAATTGTTGCAAAACGTTCCAGCAAGAACTTGTCTGTTTGTCTGTCTGTAGATTGCTTTGGTTGATGTGCCAGGTCGCGTATGGCCATACCAACCGCTGGCGACCTTATAACCACTGTCTGCCTGTCTGTCTGGCTGATGTTGTTTGACTTATTTCTGCTCTGAATTAGGATTGCGTCTTTTATTTTGTATTATCCATTGGTGATAACTTTCAATTGGTTTTATCAGTGATTGGGTTAATCATTTGATTAAAATAGCGAATATTTCGTTTACAACAATGCCAAAACAAAAATATTTACTTTTTATACTTTGCAAACTCGCCATACTCTCTCAACAAATAAAACGGATAAAATATCAAATTTTGCCCATGCTGAAATGAGAGATTTGCGTCTTTTCCAGGTCCGACGGTGCGGTAATATTTTACCAGGATAACATGCAAATGATTCATGAAATTTACCGATTAAAACAAGAGCTGAAGGGGGAACAAACTTCAAAGCCCTACTTCTATATGGTTCCTCTTATTAGCAGGCACTGAGAGGTTTCTTAGCGCTGGTGATATTTTCTGGTGGTCTTTTCTCTTTTCTAGCTTTTTTATTTTTCCTTTTCCATGTCTCCATTTTTGTTTATTGGTCGTGGGTTGTACTATTCACTTTTGTGAGGGAAAGTTTGAAAAGGAAAAGGTTAGTCTTATTAGGGCAGCGTATCCGCATCAATGTCCATTAATTGGTTTTAGGCCACGATTTCATTGGAGGGAAAGTTTGAAAAGGAAAAGTCTTATTAGGGCAGCATATCCGCATCAATATCCATTAATTGGTCTTGGGCCACGATTTCATCAACAGCATTTCTGAACAATACATCTTGCAAAAGATGAGTCGCTTCCACCAGTTGTAAATCTGTTGGTATCAGCTGATCTTCTGGAACGTTCGGAATTACCGCAGGGCCCTGCTCAACATCTGGTTCATTGGCATGGTCTGTCTGTCTTGCATTGATCGAGGGGGTTGAAGAGGGTGCGTTTACATACTCGGTCTAGCCGCGAGCTAAAGTAGTGATATGAGAGTTTACTAATTTTAATAAATCCTCATGCAGAATCTCGCACACCAAGTAACGGACTTTTCAATAGTAACTAGAAAATATTTTTACTTAACATTCAACATCCAATTCCAAATGTATCTCCTAAAAAAATATTTTTACATATTGTACAATTTTTTTATGAAAAAAATTAACATGGTCTGTTATGCACGTTTCTGGTTTGAGGGAGAGAAAATTCTAAGCTCTTTCTCTATTGTTGTCTCACAAAAGTAGACACCGAGCGGCATCTCGGTGCTTAAGCTAGAAGGGCCTACAGGTTATCTTGTCTCTTAGAAAACGAAAAAAATAAACATTTGAGTATTGTCTTGTGGACGAAGTCGATTAGCAGACCGTCAATTACATTATCGGCTCTGTGTATGGTATCTCTTGGAAAATACGCCAACGGTCGAAATTCTGTGGAAAACGTTAACATGTTCCTGTGTTAACGTTTTAACGTGTTAACGTTTATGATAACTTTTCTAATGGTGGGGAGAAACTTCTAAGCCGCTTCTAAGCCCTTCCTCTACTGGTTTCTCCCATAAGTAGGCACCGACCGGCATCTTGGTGCTTCAGCTAGCAGGGCGTACAGGTTATCCTGTCTTTTACACTTTATTTTTTATTTTGTATTTTCTTACCGTACGTATCTGAATTGTATCTCAATGGGGTTCAGTTCAAAATAGCTGACGAGTCATCTTGATTCAAATAAAAAAAAAAAAGAAAAAAGAAATATCATTACAAATTTATAAAGCCGGCTTTTTAGTTCTTCTGCTTTTTATCTGGCAGCTTTGCCATAAGGATCTTCTTCAGTCATTGTGACGAGATTTATGGTTTAATAAAGGAATTTGAATCAAGATGGCGAGATCTGAAATTAAATTGATTATTCTGACGTAATTCATTCAAATGATGAACCGGTTAAACTCGGAGGATGAACCGAGCATTTTTCGCCGATCAGACGGACAGCGCCATCTATCGGCAAAATGGAACCCTAACGGATAATTAAATGATGAAATTCACTTATTTCTAGACGAAATAAGCTGAAAATACCTACTCTGATGTAGTTTGATGCGCTGATCACTTTTGAGACTGCTTTCAAATTTAAAGTGATCTGAAGTAGTTTTCATCATCAAAAAAACAAACATTGTTGAGTGCATATGTACTCAGTTCTACATTATTCATATTTCTTTTTGTGAAACGATATTTTTCAGCTTTTGTTCTCTATATACCTCAGCTAAAGATATTTTATATCAAAAAAATAAATATGTTACCTCTACATGTATGTGGTTCTCCCTATTACTGTAGTAGGCGCCAAGCGGCCTCTTGGTGCTGAAGCTAATGGTCCCTACAGATCTTTTCTTTTCTTATTTTTTTTTTCTTTTTGGGTCTCCATTGTTGATTATGGTTCTGGTCATTCATTTCCTCTTTGAACTTTGGGTTTTTTATTTTTTTGGTCTGTTTTTTCCATTTTGTTTTTGCCAGTGGCATATTCTTTCCATTTGGCATTTGATTGCCCCAACACAATGGAGACACATGATTGTGACATTAAAGAGTGTAAAAATTACAATTGCATATTTTGAAAGTTTTGTGACAGGTCCCATATGGCCTTTGCAGCCTCTGTGGAACCTTAAGCTCTATTATACAAAATTACTCACTAAAATCATGTCAGTGGTAAATTGTCTGTTGACATTTCCTCGCTTTTTGATACACGAAGTAATCTTTACCGTTTAACTTGAAGTAATGTCATATTGTTCACACCCGTCATTAAAAGTTTCGACTTCATAGTTATATTAAATATAATATCATACAAGCATTAATACCATTTGTGTCAATGCAAAAGATTTCAAATTTACGACAAAAAGGGGAGAAACTTCCAAGTCCTCCTTATATGTAATTTCTCCTACAAGATTTCACAACCGTCATTAAAAGTTTCGACTTTATAATTATAGTGTATTGATATTAATATAATACATACAAGCATTAATACCAGAAAACCATTTTTGTATTAATGCAAAAAATTTATAATTTAGGACAAAAAGGGGAGAAACTTCCAAGTCCTCCTTACTGTATATGTGATTTCTCCTACTAGAAGGCACCAAGCGGCAACTTGGTGCTGATGCCAACAGGGCCTGATGGTAATTTTTTCTTCTCTTTCTCATTTCTAAATTCTTCCTA
>JAQFZO010003150.1:0-10534 GCA_034695885.1 Geophilus flavus | reverse complement strand
AATACGTAGCAAAAACAAAACCACCAAAACCAAGACTAAAATTAAAGTGGCACAAAAAAGATGAAAAAGTCAATTTCGCTAAAAAAAAAATTAAAAATATTGCAAGATTTAGAAAATAAATCTTAAAAGAAATTTAAGGAGCATATAAAAATGGAGAAATGGGCCCAAAACGAAGTGATTTTTTATTTTTATTAAAATACTCGTTACGAACAAACTGCCGGTCATTTACTTGTTCGTACTAACGAGTTGGGACTGTACCACCAGTGCAATATCATATTGCTATACACCATCTTGCGGGGCATCATTTGTTCTATTAATGTTACCCGCAATTTGCTCTGCAGTATAGGAGCCTGAGAAAACCTATGACGAAATTTGTCTTTCCTTCCAACACATTGAATAGGTTCCACCTTGAGCAATTCTATGTTGTTGTACCCTTAGTATACCATCTTTATTATAAGTGTTTAAAGAAAATTGCAGTTTAGTTGGGGCACATCCCCTTTCTAACTGAACTGGAAATTGATTTTTATCTGCAGACAGGGTGTTTACTTTAGACAAACCAATCAATTTTTTAAAAACCGTTCTCTGTAGCCATAAATCAAGCAGACAAGCAATTTAGAAAACATGTTGAAAAAATGAATGCCAATCAAATAATTCGTTTTCAGCTTTGTATCCGTGAAAATAGCAAACAATTAAAACATTTTCTATAATTCTGTTGCTTTCTTATTTCGATTCTCATTTTCTCATCCGATTTATGAATAAATAATGTCCTTGTACCACTTATGTTTATTGTTACTGTTTGAAAACTTCTATCGACAAACAATGTTTTCTAGGATAACTTTGGGTGCTTAGGACTTTCTAATTGGTACTTTTGCTCTAGTTCGGCCCATTAAAGAGTCAGTAAATGAAAAGTGCATCTTTGCATGTCTGACATAAAATTTGTTGACGCTATTGGATTTGACAGCTATGCTTTGCTGTAGGCTTGTCTGCTCGGTTTTTGGCTATGATACATTGACCTGTTTTCTAAAAAATTGACCGGTTTGTCGTCCATAAAGTAAACACACTGTATGTCCTTTATTTTTTCCAATACCGTACCTCTTGCGAATAGTAATCAGAAGGTAGAGGTGGATAGTCACACTGTTCGATTTTCTTGCAGAGGGAATACAAATTCATTTTATCCCCATAAAATGGAGATTGAAGAGCTGCCATCTGTAAAAAAACGAATTACGCATTTATTTGTGTTTTCGTGTATACGGTATTTTTAGTTAAATAATCTTCCTACTGTACGTACCTCATATAAAAGACAACCGAGTGACCAAATGTCAGACTTGAAATTATATCCATGTTCGTGAATTCTCTCTGGTGACATATAATATGGTGTGCCGACTATAAACACACATTAAATATTAACGTCCGATAATTTTATCTTTTTATAAAAACAACTAGTCAGTCCACTAGCAATTAAATACAGTACTACGATACCTAAAGAATGAGCAGCTGTTGTTTTCGAACTGAAAAATCGACCCAACCCTAAATCTCCTAGTTTGACAACACCTTCAGCGGTTATAAAGACATTAGCCGGTTTAATATCTATAATAATAAAACAGTAAATAACCGAACTCATGCATATTTAATCATTTCTCATCGATGTATATCAATTACCTCTGTGCATCACTCGTTTAGAATGCATGTGTTCCAAAGCGCTGCATAATTGGACGAAGTACTTCCAAATTGTCCTCTCGGGAATAAGGCGATTTTGTTTCTTAAAATGCTAAAAATTTTATTTTATTTAGTATGGTGTAAGAAAGTTCAATGTCAAAAGCAAAAGCTTATTTTAGCGTACGGTATATGGCTTATGCATAAAAGTCAAAAGAAGCCACTTATATGATTTTGACTGAAAGAGGGTTCGGCAATTAATGACGTTGGCTTTTCCTAAATACCACACTGTAAATCTTTTTGCCTAATTTATAGATGTTTAAAGTGACTAAAAAATGTCGCCATTTTCTAGTCGTTTTAAGGGGACTAAATGTAAAGTGACTAAAATTTAAATCCATGACTTCTAAATGTCAGTTAGGAAAAATAAACTGGCAAAAAACACTTCTGCGATCCGAACGCAGCAACAAATTTCACTTTTAGTCAGTTTTTATTTAGTCCCCTCAATTTTAGTCACTTTTTATTTAGTTCCACCCACTAAAAGCGACTAAAAATGACTACAGCCATAGCTGCTTAGTCACTTTAAATGCATAAAAGAAAGGCTTTTGGATTACTAGAGTATAAATTGACATTTAACCAGTACGCGTCTAGTGATGTCTTGTATGCGTCTAGTGATGTCTAAAGCCCTCTGAATCTGTTTAAGCACGTCTAAACCCTTTAAACCCATCTAACGCACGTCTAAAGCCCTTTAAATCTGTCTAAGCACGTCTAAAGCCCTCTAAACGTGTATAAACCCGCTTACAGCCTTCTAAGCACGTCTAAAGCTCTCTAAACCCGTATAAACCCGCCTACAGCCTTCTAAACCTGTCTAAAGCACATCTAAAGCCCTCTGAATCTGTTTAAGCACGTCTAAACCCGTCTAAAGCACGTCTAAAGCCCTCTAAACCCGCCTACAGCCTTCTAAACCTGTCTAAAGCCCTCTAAATCTGTCTAAGCACGTCTAAAGTCCTCTAAACCTATCTAAACCCGTCTAAAGCACGTCTAAAGCCCTTTAAATCTGTTTAAGCAAGTCTTCTAAACCCGTCTAAAGTCCTCTAAACCTATCTCAACCCGCCTACAGCCTTCTAAAGCACGTCTAAAGCCCTTTAAATCTGTTTAAGCACATCTTCTAAACCCGTCTAAAGTTCTCTATAGCCCTCTAAACCTGTCTAAAGCACATCTAAAGCTGTTGGCATTTGAGTGTTGATGTTTGATTGGTATTTGATGTTTTGTGTTAGGGTTTGGTGTTGGGGGATTGGTGTTGGGAGTTTTGTGTTAAGGATTGGTGTTGGGGATTCAGCACTAGACGCTTACTAGACATCACTAAACAGCATTAAACATCACGAGACATAACCCACAACACCAAACCCCCAACCCAACCCAACACAAAACCCCCAACAACAAACCCCCAATACCAAACTCCAACACTAACCCCCAACACCAAACCCCCAACCCATTTCACAACACCACAACAACCACATGCATATCATACATATCATGAATAAAACAACAAAAACAACAGACATACGAACAACAGACATGAACAACAGACACAACACGAACAACAGACATGAAACATGGAACTGCATTAGACGAGACAACGACATACACGGAAACATAAACAAAAGGTGCAAATAATTAACACAGGTAACACTACAATGACCAATCACAAACTCAATCAAACACAAACACAATCTAACACAAACAACAAACAATACAAAAATCCCGCCACTAAAGATATTTCACATAAAACATCATTCGCTCGTACAAATAGTACACGCGTATTTTTTTTGACCATTGCTTTCCCATGCTTTCCTACGGGAAAATATTGGTTCTACATTTAATGCTACAACTGTTTTTGTATTCATGAAAAACATCTGTAAATTTAGGACAAAAAACTCTTTGAGTTGAGGATTTTTTTAAACACAAATAGAACATAATCCGTCGGATAGTTTTTTTTTTAATGCGCAATCAAAATAGGGACAGGACTTTTGGGACATCCTGTATGTCCGTATGAATAGACACGTTACAATTTTAATGTTGGATCGCTTTTTTGTAGTACTCAAAATATCATCTTCACTTGACTGACCACTTAAATATGACAGCATTGGAGTCAGTTCTCACATGCGCAGATGCTTGGCTTAAACTTATACCTACTGTAAGCTTGTATAAAAATCACCCAATCCCTGGCTCTTTGTGAAAGAGATTTTTATGCCATGGGTTTTAGTGCTTTCGGCGACGTTTTATATGTTTTAAAAGTCGTACAGTATATACCGGTAGTCATTCACGTCGTAAAAGCAGTTCTTAGCTGCGAGATTGAATGCACTTAATATATAAATATTCTTGGAAAAAATCATTAATACAAAAATGTTTTTTTAACATACCCGTATCATTCTTGAGAGATCGCCAGCATCGGCCAATTCGAGAACTATATTCAATTCATTGTCTTCGATAAACGATGCGAGATACTTGATGACATTTGGATGATTGAGTTGCTAGAACAAAAAATTACAGTTTTCAAACACAACAAGAAAAAACTAAATTTAATTTAATTTATGTAAATTTAATGCAATCCAAATTGATTATTGGGGCGAAGACTAAGAGAAGAGTCAAAGAGCAGGTCGTGCAATGTGTGGTAAAAGTAAGAGCTTATTTACATTTGTAGGGCAATATCGTAACATACTGACACGCACTTGAATTTTAATATTTTAAAGCTAACATTAAATCTATTGGTTTTTTCAATTTTTTAAAGCTAACATTAAATCTATTGGTTTTTTCAATTTATCTATAAACTGTCAGAAAAAGGAAGGGATAAATATAGCCCACAGTTTTGTTTTTCTTCTTTTATTCCTTACAATAAACAAGGATGTTTGTGTTGTCAATATACCGTGCAATCTATATTAGAGGTTGTAAGCAACTATGGAAACTAAATAAAACTGATAATAAGTAGAATTTGGCGTGTAGAAAGTTGGAAAAGGCAGTTCCGTAACTGGTTGATGTGGGAAAAGGAAACCACGGATCGATATATGTACGGTAGGGAAGTGTTTATTTGTCTGTGCAATACCGGGAAATCTAGAACTTTTTTTTTAACACACTTAATTGTCTTCGTGTGCTGAATGATACTTAAAAATAAAAAATAAAAATAAAACTCTAAATAATAAAAATATCAATTACTCAAATTTAAAAAAACTTTGTATACGGTGTTCGAGTTGTTGTGGTTACCTTAAAAATTTTTGTTTACATAAGGTAAAGTTTATAAAATATATTTTTTTATATGTGGTAGGTCAATTTTCACTTCAAAAACCACCTTTTTTTCAGTGCAAGGTAAAAAAAATAAATCTGAGTTAATTTATTTGTATTTACTGAATTGTGTAAGCAACTAGTACAGAAGAAAACTAGAAATTGGATTTTAATTGCTATGGTAGCTGCATGAATAAATGAATAAATGCATTTGAAAGAGAAAAAGTTCAATTAATTCAGTAGTATTTTATTTTATGAATAGCAAATGTATTAATTTATTTATGCTTGTCAAGAATGATTACACGTCAAGTGTATTGAGTGTATGCAGTTTGCACTCAACTTGTATTGTATGTATCGATATACTGTAGGAGTATTGCAGAGAAGTTTCTTTGTGGGAGTGTTACATTGCATAATCGATTTGTTTTTTTAAAAAAACTATCTCATCAATTTTGAATTTTAGTGCACGGAGTATATATTATACAGAAAAATTTAAAAATAAATTGAATCTACCTGCAATAAGTTAATTTCTTTGAGGCAATCTAAACGAGCTTTGGAGTCCATCATTTCAAAAATCTATGAAAAAAAATTAATTGAAATGTGGAAAATATTTTTTTTTAAATTTAAAAAAAGAGAAAATTTTTACCTGAACTTTTTTCAGAGCTAAAATTGTTCCGTCAAGTTTACACCGAGCTTTGTAGACGACGCTGAATTGCCCTTTGCCAATTTTCTTTTCAATCTTTAAGTTGGTTAACAAACCATATATCGAGTCTGTCGCTGTCAAATCCATCAATTCGCTGTCAGCACTTTCGTAAGCCATCATCATATTTTTTAGATAAAACAGGTAAACCTATCAGCACATGGAATTTCTAATGACAAGCCGTCACTAATCGCTGAAGCAATTGGAGTCTGGTGAGTGTATCTTATAGTAACTTGTTGTTTTGATTGGTTGTCATGGAAACACAAACTGGTGAGTGCAGGTCTATACTTGTCGAGGCGTCTTTTAATTAAGTCTTTTAACCAAAGTTATGAACAAAAAATCGAAACTTAATTAAAAAATGTACGTAATCAATATGTTGCGTTTTAAAGTGATATTTTATTTTTAAAGTAAGACATTATTTTTTTAATGTTTATTTTCAATGATTGAAATTTTTCATTTTCTTTTTTCCAATATTTTATTTGATTTGTATATTTTTAGCTCTGATTTTGAGGATTTCTGAGAAATTCGTGTCAGCCGTCTGCTAATAGCGTTATTTTTCTACTGCGCATGCGTGTTGAGTCACATGAAAAGAGTTAAATGAATGGGGTATGGGTCTGCAGCTAGAAGCGCCCTCTTTGAATTTCATCAACATCATTTTCATAAACCCCGGACTGGTTTGGTTGGTCGTGGACTCTCTTGATGCCTTCCACGTCACGCTTGACCTTACAAGAGTTTACCTAGCATGCTTTCATTTCGTTTATAAATAAGAACTGATCGATGGCGGGTGGTAAAACAAATGTGAAGAAAAATGACACCATCAAATCTGCAAAAGAAGCAATCTCAACTTCGGAATCGGAAAGTGATCTGAAGAAAGACAACAACTCGAAAGTTATCCCATCCCAACAAGAGGTTAAACACAATTAATTCAAAAAAACACGATTTTTCTAATAGAAATAGTTTCACGTGTAATTTTAAAGAAAATTCTTTAAAGATTAGTTCATTCATTGCACAGTGCACACGTTATTTCCTGTTTTTTTAAAATATACAAATGCAATGACATGTAATTGGGTTAGGAAATGAATTTCAAAGTTAAAAATTTACGTTTGTTGTACTGTATTTATAGAATGGAGAACTTGCAACACCGATGGAGTTACAAAAGAAGGAAAAGCGAAGTGCAGCTGCCATGGAGAAGCCAAATAACAACCCTTTCACTGTCAAAACAGAGATAGATTTAATGGCGATATTATTATTTTCCATATCATTGGCCACAAGGATGTGGCGATTGGATGAACCCAGGAGTATAGTGTAAGAAAAAATATTAAAACTCACACGTATTTGTGACGATAATTCACTTTTATTCTCTTATATTTAGGTTTGATGAATTACACTACGGAAAATATGCTTCTCTATACATGAAACGAACATTCTTTTTTGATTCTCATCCACCACTGGGTAAACAGTTGATCGCATTTATGGGGTATTTGAGTGGTTATGATGGTAGTTATCATTTCGATCAAATTGGAAAAGGTAAAAATAAGGTTAATGTTGAAATTTGAAGGTTAAAATCATATTTTTTTAAATAAAATTTCTAGGTTACGCTCCGCTAGTTCCCATATGGGCATTTCGTTGCATTCCTGCGTTGTGTGGGAGTCTCTTAGTTCCGACTGTTTATAAAATTATCATCGAAATGGGATTGAAGCATTTTACTGGCATTTTAGCTGCACTTTTGATTATTTTTGGTAAGAAATTTTTTTTAATATATTTTATGAATTTAAAATCTTTTATTATTTTTTGTAGAAAATAGACAATTGTTTTTAATGTGTTTTATGAGTTTTAAAATTTTATTTCTTTTTTATTTTCAGACACAGCTTTGTTGACTCAGTCGCGATTTATACTAATGGAAGGACTTCTTTTGTTTTTTACATCTTTTAGTTTATTATGTTTACTTAAATTTAGAAAGCTTCACAATAGACCGTTTACTCTAAGTTGGTTCTTGTGGTTGAGTGCAATGAGTGTTTCCATCACGTGCGCTATTTGGTAAAATGCAACTACATAAAAAAAAATTAAAAATTTTATAATTTAAATTTAAAAACAAATTTTTTTTACTATTTTTTTTTAGTATAAAATATGTTGCCGTTTGGTCATTTTTGCTTATAATTGGTGTCGTCGTTCGGGATTATTGGTCATTAGTATCTAATCCTTTACTCAGTAATGTAAGCATTTATTTAATCACTAGAAAAATTCAATTTTAATAAATTTTATTTTTATTTTCTAGTTTCAACTAGCCTTACATTTCATCGTTCGCTTCGTTAACCTCTTTATATTTCCACTTTGCATCTACGTGATTGTGTTTTATGTTCATTTATCAATACTAACAAAAGCTGGACCACATGATAATGTGATGACGAGTGCATTTCAAGCGAGTTTAGAGGTAAATAATTCAATTATTGTACAGAAATGTATTTTAATACAACTTATTTTTTAAAATTAGGGAGGTTTAGCGTCAATTACAAAAGGACAACCATTGGATATCGTTCATGGTTCGCAAATAACTCTTCGACACACACACGGAAGGGCATGCTGGTTACATTCGCATCCACACGTTTATCCTATCCGGTATCCTGACAACCGTGGTAGTAGTCATCAACAACAAGTCACATGTTATAGTTTCAAAGACGTGCATAATTGGTGGATCGTAAAACGCCCATCAAAGTATAAACTATCTAATGTTTTTTGTAAAAAGTTATATATTACATTTTTTAAAATTTTTATGTTTCAAAGAAATGACTTAGTTGTTTCCGAACCGTTAGATCAAATTAAACACGGCGATATTATACAATTGGTTCATGGCATATCAAGTAGAGCATTAAACAGGTAAATAAACCAATAAAAGTAAAAAAAACAATAATTTTTTTTGTAAAACACATGAAATAGTTTTTATAAAAAAAAGAATGTTTGTAAAATAATCTTTATTGGTTTTAGTCACGACGTTGCGGCCCCAATGTCACCACGCAACCAAGAAGTTTCTTGCTATATCGATTATAACGTTTCGATGCCGGCGCAGAATTTATGGAAAGTCGTAAGACCATAAAAATCCACCTCCTGGTTTATCTCGTAATCAATAAAATTCATCGCTTTCAGGATATAATAAATCGTGAAAGCGAAGGTGACGTGTGGCACACGATACAATCGCAAGTTAGACTCATTCACGTAAATTCTACGCAAGGTCTTAAAGTAAAATATTGATTTTTAATTTTTCTTAGATTTTAATAATTAATTTTTATTGATTTATTTTGCAGTTTACTGGCAAGCAATTACCCGATTGGGGTTTCCATCAACATGAAGTCGTAACTGACAGAGTGCTTAATCAGGATAGTGTCATATGGAATGTCGAAGAACATCGATACACTAAAAGTTCCGATAGAAAAGATCGCGAGCGTGAACTCGGAATGGCGGAGTTCGTACCAACTGCACCGACTCATTTATCATTTTGGGAAAAACTTTGGGAATTACAAGTACAGATTGATGTAATTTTAATGAGTTACACGATTTAATTAATTCTTTTTTTTGTTTTAAATAGTTTAAAATGTTTTTGGTTAATCAAGAAAACGTGCAAGACCACATGTATAGCTCTGGCCCTTTCGAATGGCCTTTTCTAACACGTGGAATCGCATATTGGGTCAGCCAAGAGAGTAATGTAAGGAAAATTATTATTTTTTTAAATTTTTTGTTTTAATTTTATTTTATTTTTAATTTTAATTTCAAAGGCTCAAATTCATTTAATCGGGAATCTAGTCATATGGTATTCAGCTTCGATAAGCATTGTATTATACATCGTTTTGCTTGTTATTTACTTACTGAGACGACGAAGAAATTGTTACGATATTCCTATAGGTAAGCACACAGTTAATCGCAATTACTAACTTATGTTTCAAAGGTTTTAATTTAATTTTTTTTAATTTTCAGATATTTGGTTGAAATTTTTAAGAAGTGGTGAAATTTTCTTCGCGGGATACATGCTTCATTATCTTCCTTATTTCTTCGCCGATCGCACGCTGTTTCTTCATCATTATCTACCTGCATTTCTTTTTAAACTTTTATTAATGTCTGCCATGATCGATCACATGTACACAGTCGTCAGTTGGCTCTTCGCTTCACCACATTATACGAATTTATTCAAAGTTGCAGTTATCATTTGGGTTTTGAGCATCGTTTATGTTTTTAGAAAATTCAGTGTCTTATCGTATGGCATAGTTCCCTTAAAAGCTCAGGAGGTTTTTGATTTAAAATGGAAAGATTCTTGGGATTTTATTATTCATAAGCCATAATTGTATATTTTATAAAAGTATTTTTTTAAATATGTAAAAGTTGGTGATTGAAAGTTAGTATTTATTGCTACTTAAAATGTTTTATTTATGGGACGAATTACGCCGGTATGTTTGTTAATAAAATTTTACTTAAGGAATTTTGAAAATGTTTATTAATTTAATGTAAATAACAACAAACAATAATAAAATACACAAAACGATTCAAATTTTGAAGTTAGAATGCGAGATTGATTAAAAACCCGTCGATAGATGTCGTTGCATTCGTTAAGCCTCGTTCTTATGACCGTTTTCCGGTTCTGAAGCCACGTTTGCTTGCTTACATTTGTGCTTCGCGGTACCGTTAAACGGTTTTGATCGTTTCTAGTTAATTTAAGCAAGCACAATGACGATATATTTATCAAAATCTAAGTTAAGTATTTGTTTGATATTTGCAATTGTTTTTCTAAGTCACGTCAGCTGTCACGGACATGGACATTCCCACGACCACGGTCACGGGCACGCTCACCAACACCCATAAACCAACACTTAAATCGTGATGTCCACTCTCACCGCCATCGTGGCTGTGTCCATGTCGAAATTT
>JAQFZO010003149.1:0-10534 GCA_034695885.1 Geophilus flavus | reverse complement strand
ACGGTCAAACCTGTAAGGGTCGCTCAATCTTGGACTCGCTGTTGCTTTAGACTTTTGACAATACAAATTATGGGCTTCAAGCACCTGAAACTAACATGTACAAAATGTATTTGCTTTGGGCATATAGAAACACCCAGTTACAGTGTTGGTTGTAAGTGTAATGAAGCTATAAATATGCCTAATATCATATTCACTAAGGATTTTCCAATCTACATTGATGAACGAATCATTAGTTGGTGTGAACACTTTTGAAATACAGGTCTTAGTCCAACCAAGATCAACCTGATTTGGATTCAGCCAAAGATACACATCAATTAACAAAGATTTCTTACCTCTGAGACACCTAATATCATTGTTAGAGATGCTTTGACATTCATTAAAAGGGTAATTTGAAGATCAAAAGGTTTATCCCAGGAGAACTAAAATATAATTTTTGAAATAAATATTTTTATAATTACAAAATTATAAAAATATTTATCAATTCACTATACCAGTATTAGCCCAACTCCAGGGAATGGCTGAGGTGGCTCTACAATAACTTTGAATTTATCGGTGACTTTAGAACCGGTCAATGAAGTGTTAACTGATGAAGAAAAAACGATCAATGGTGGCTCACTGAACTGAAACTATTATCTAAGAAATTACAAACCTCTTAATTGAGTGCAAAAACCCCATGCCGAAAGTTTATGCTCTTGCTCGATGCCAATAGATGTTTTTTTCTGCAATAAGAAAAATACATATTACTCCGAGCTTATAAGTGCAATTATCACATCAGATATCTAAATCTATACCTATAGGCTTCGAGCACGAAACCAATTTTGCAACAAGGGCGACTCTCTCGGTCATTTATTTCACTTATGTTTTTTCTCGTTATCACCACTAAGGCCAGTGGCGCCAGATGCTTTGAAGCGAGTAAAAGGGTGATATTGAAGCAGCTAGTGGCATGCTTCCAATTCGCACACTGAACAAGCTCAAAGCTACTGGCTTGTGAATCCGATGAAACACATATTTTTGAACCATTATTATTATTTATTGTACAGTGTTTAATTGTCAGGTTTGGTTAGTTTAAATTAGTTTTGCGTAGATTTTAGTTGAGTTATCGAATAGCTCCATTCGCAGAAGTGCATTGTATTTTCAGTAATTAAGTGCTAAACATCATTATTGATCATTTCCGAGAATAAAATTATGTTTAGTTTAAACTGTGGTAGGCCCAGGTCCGTTTATCGGTTCAGATTTTATTCTACCTGCGTCCCGGGTTTTCTAGAACTCTTAGGTGTGTGGGAGAGCCTCGTGCACAGACTGATGACGCGTCAACTCCTCGAGTAGGAGCTTTCTTGAGCCCTGACCCAAAAGTCAACCCTCACTCTGATACCGACACCAGCTCTATTACAAAAAACAGCGGAGTGACCAGAGATCAAAGTCTCGTGCAACCTTTAGATTGTAGCCCCTGCACTTAAGACCCACAGCGGCTGTGCAATCGCGCAATCGTGCCACAGACCAATGCGAGCAATTAATCAGATAGATAAGAACCAGATTAATAAATCACATACGCTTACTTACCATATCAGCGGGTTTTCCAATAGATGCACTTTTAATTACATCAATTCTGTTGTCCAAATTCCAAATCTCCTTCATACTTATGAGAGTCTCCTCACTGATGAGTTTAAGGAAAGGCACTATGGCTTCGACCATCGATGCATCTGCCTTAATAAAGTCGAGCGTCGCTTTATTTTGCATCGAACTCACTGAGATCGGTGGAAATTGAAAAGAATCCAACGGTTTTTGATAGACATCTACGGCTTTGGGCGATGACATGAAGTATGCTATGCGATCCCACATTTGGTAGCAATAGATGAGAAAACACACAGTGACAAAAATTGCCCATAAGATGCGATACGTTACTGAACGCCTGCCGTCTGCCAGGGCGTAGAATTCGGGTGCAATGTTTTTTCTGCCAGATTCGATGATCAGCGAATTTACTAATCTGCATTTCCATTGGAGAAAATGTCGATGTCGGTTGGATTTCATGGTGTTTGATGTCAGACAGACGGAAGGAATTAATTG
Source organism: Geophilus flavus (assembly GCA_034695885.1). Taxonomy (NCBI): domain Eukaryota; kingdom Metazoa; phylum Arthropoda; class Chilopoda; order Geophilomorpha; family Geophilidae; genus Geophilus; species Geophilus flavus. The sequence continues at coordinate 8,470 of JAQFZO010003149.1, read as the reverse complement.
TCTGTATTGAATGATAGATAGATTTCTTCTCTGTCCCTTTTTCTTGTAATGTTTATGCGTTTGCATGTTTGTACAGAGTATAAAGAGATAAAACTGACTGCAAATTGTTTTTTTTTCGGAGTCACTGCAAGTTAGATAGATTTCTTCTCTGTCCCTTTTTCTTGTAATGTTTATGCGTTTGTATGTTTGTATAAAGAGATAAAACTGACTGCAAATTGTTTTTTTTAGGAGTCACTGCAAGTTAATTGCATCGATTGCACATTTACATTGCAGTTAATCTCTATATAGCTCTATAATTATAATAGCGAGACTGTTATTCTAAATTGAAAATAAAGAATTACATTGAAATTCTTATTTTGTCACGACATTTCATTACACTCTTGCTTTTTATGTAGCGTGTTGATGTATCAGATAGAGTACGGTATATAAATATAAATATGACCAAAGAATTATTACCATTTTTCATTTGCTGGTGAACTAAATATTCTAATCAATAACACTGCCAAAATGAATAAAAGTTTTTTTTTATTATGCCAGTATTTATTTTTCTGTGCTTCTTAAAGTGGAAATAATACAAAAAAAATATTTAATAAGAGAAAATACAGTACAAATTTGGATTTCTGCACTCTGAGCCCGAGGAAAATGAAAGAATATCCCTGCCAATTTTAGGCACCTAACTTTAACGCTTGGCTTTTCTAGATTCGGTGCCGTGTAAACCAGTCTATGTCCAGCTCGCATGTGCATAACTATACGTAAGCACCCAATTTTTTCTTTTATTTTTGGGCCAATTTCCATCTTATATGATTTGTATAACACCTGGAGGGTGTTAAGTTAAATAGTAGGTGGTGTTAGTTCATTTCTTAATCAATTACCAGCATTGACCGACTACTCATAAGCTGACTGTCAGTGAGTTAGCCAAACTCATTCAATTAAACATCATACAGTAATTTTATTTACAATATTCAACATTTAACATTGGTTTCACAAACTCACATTTTCACAGATTTCACACTTTCACATCTCCACTAACCGCAAACTACTTGTTTTGACCTAAAAATACATACTCCTTTCAAAGAAACAAAGGATGTTTATGTAACATTTCCCAAACCCGACACACAATAATTTCCTGTTTTCTTATTCCATCCCAATACCTGTTTTCCCTTCACTTTCAATCCAACTACACCAACTGAAAATGCTTCAAATCATAATCCTCATCCTAACTCTTCAAACGGCAACAACCAACCACAGTAAGTACACACAAATCATCCCAAAATGCAAAAACTCCAACCATAACATCCTTCAAACCCTCAGTTAGATTCAAAAGACAACAAGATGGCCTGGAAAACTTTGTTCTCAACTCTTTCTACAACTTTGGTGAATTCCTAGCAACTGGAGCCTATGACCTCAGAACCCCTAGCATGGATCCAGTCAATGTCAGAAGAAGACATGTGTTTGAAAAAACAACAAACTCCACATTCCTGACAGGACATGTCAGAGAAATGACCATAACCGGTTTATCCAACATGTCAATAACAGGAATCGACATGAGTCTACCAAACATGGAGTTATTTATCACATTTACCATTCAACATTTGATGGTAACAGGACTTTACAATGCAAAGGGATACATTTATCACGTTTTTCCATTGTATGGTAACGGTGACTTTGTGCTGGAGGCTGAAAATATCACTGCAATATCTTACACAGTGATGAAAATGGATGAAGAGAAGAAAAATTTAGAAGTTGAGAAGTTTGAAATTGGTTTTAAGGCTGGAAATGTGTTGCAATCCTTTGATAAGTTGGTGGATGGAGGATCTGTTGGTAGTTTGGTCAACCATTTTGGAAGGAAGTTGGGAGAAAGTGTTTTCGAGAGTCTGCATCCGTTCTTGAATCGGAGTTTCGGGGAAGCTGTCAGGAGGAAGTTGGTGCAGGTTTTGAGGAGGATTCGAGTACCAACTGATGAAGAAAGTGCTGCAAATGTGAAGAGGTCCATGGGATTGGATGATGATGTTGATGGATTGGAGTCGGGGGAAAATTTCAACAATTACTTTGATAAGGTTTTAGAGAATTTTAAAAAGGTGGTTAAAGAAAGGTATGATAATTTTAACACAAGGGGTCGTTTTAAACTGTTACACCCGAGGTCGATAGAGAATCATTCTATAGTGTAAGGTCTTGCAATGCTGCAAAGGACAATTTTTGACAGGGTTGTATCATTTGGTGGTGTCATCTAGTGATGAATCATGGACTAACAAAATGATTCTGTATCAACACTTGCTGGTACCAATCTTTTCCGAATGAGTTAACATCTTTTGGGAATTTTTTCTGATATGTAGAGAAATTAATGATACCTTTTGGCAAGTGAGCAGGAATGATGTATACCTGGCTATATATTCGTTTAAATATCAACAGGGGTGTCTTTCGGGAAAGATTGATAGTTGCGAAATATAAATAAACTTCAATTTCCATGAACTTCTATAGAATTGAAAATTTATTTTTTCATTTCAGGAATCTAAATCCACTGCCACTTCCTGAATTTGATTCCAAGTTACTTAAAAATGGAAGTATAATGGGTCTTCTTTCTTTAAAAAGACATTCCAATGCCATAATTTCATCAAATGAAAGTAAAATCACCATCAATGTTAATCTCATGCTTGAAAACACCACAAGCATTTTTCATTGGAATTTATGGTTAATTTTTAAAACTCAAAAACATTTTCATGATAAATGATTGAATTTTATTTTTTTTTTAGGTTTTTGCCAGAACATGAGGGAAAATTTGCAGTCAAAATGAATTCTGTGGTGATAGGTCTGGAGTTGCAAGTTGATTTGTTGAGTAAAGACATTGGGATTCAAGTGGAAAAGATAAATCTTATTGAAATGAAGGGAATTTTGTTTGATTTGAAGGGATTAGGCCCATTTGATTCACTGTTTTCATCCACAGTGAATGATGTGGCTCAAGTTTTCAAGAAATCATTTGCTTATTTCATTCAAGAAGTTCTGAAATATGTTTTAGAATTTTCCTTAAATAATTTTTTGCAGACTCATTAAGATGAATAAATTGATGTTTCATTCAATATTTTTTTTATATTGTTATTGAGTAATAAATACGACATCTGGTGGTAATTTCTGTAAGCTTTGAACTTATAAAACTCATCACGAGATGTCCCACTGAAAGCAATCGATGTCATGGAATGACATCATCAAAAAAAGATAAACACCAAATCGCAAATTTAACAAAAATCCGACTTTTAATTTTTGATTTACACTAATTTTTATCCATAAAAATGAAAGTTATTCCATTTTAATTAAAAAAACAACTTTGATAAACAAAAGAACTTTCAGTTTTCGCCACCAGAGAGCAAACCATCAGCGATTCTTTCGCGTGATGTCATCATTAATGGCGACCGTCTAAGGTAGCAAATCATCAACTTGGGCAAGAAGCATATTATTCTACGAGTACTGACGAATACTTGAATCCAGATTCCTCATTCGACTAGGAAAATGTTTGTTACACTAAAAACCTTACAGCAGCACACATTTAAAATCGAAATAGAACCTCATGAAACGGTGAGTTGAAACGTGCCACAAACATTTTAGGCCTAACAGTTGTTTGAAAAACAGCAAGTCAATATACCACTGATGAAAACATTTATCTCCGCAGGTTAAAGTTTTAAAACACAAAATCGAGGCTGAAAAGGGAAAAGACTACCCGGCTACTTGTCAAAAATTAATATACGCAGGTAATGATCGTTAAAAAAACATTTATTTCGTTTTAAAATTGATAAAAATTAAAAAAATTATAAATTACAGGTAAAATTTTAAATGACGATAGCCCGCTCAGTGAATATAATATAGAAGAAAAGAAATTTATTGTGATTATGGTCACGAAGGTGAGATTTTTTTGTTTGATGTTTTTTTAAGAGAGAGAGATTTTGGTTCTATTACGTTTGATTTGTAGCCACCGAAGAGCGCTGATGCAACGGGGAGTCAAGCGAGTGAGACAGCCGCAGCTGCGAATCCAACACCAGCAGCAACGACGCCGACTAAAGCCACGTCTTCGGCCGCTCAAGAGAGCAAAGCACCCGAGGAGAGAAGGACGGAACCGGCGGGAGAGGAAAGACGGGAAGAATTGCCAACACCACCTATTAATATCAGGTTTTGAAGATGATTTTTGTTGTTTGTTTGAATGAATGTTGTTTTTGCTGTGATTAAGATGGAATTTTGTGAGTTTTCGTGGTTTTTTTTGTGTGAAATTTTATTTTCTTTGGATGTTTTTATGTGAAAATTTGTTTTTTGATTTTTGGTTGGGATTTTGATTTTATTGGATTTATCTTGTGTAGAAAATTTATAATTTCGTTTTTTTTCGATTTTTTTTTTTTGCGGAAATTTACGAAGTTTAGGTTTTATTGGAATTTTTTTGTGATAATTAATTTTTTGAACATTTTTGTGGGAATTTTATAATTTCTGGATTTTGAGATTTATTATGCATGATAATTTACATTTTTGGGACTTTTATTAGTGAAATTTACAAATTTTGCGTTTTATTGGATTTTTTTTATGTGAAAATTAAGTTTTCAAATTTTTTGTGGGAATTTTGTAATTTATTGGAATTTATTGGATTGATGTGTGAAAATTTAATTTTTTCGATTTTTTAAAATTTTTTTTTCTTGTTTATAGTCCAAGCGCCATCTCAGCAGAATTATCAGCGAGTAGTTTACTCGAAGCGGAGTCGCAGTTATTGATGGGAGATGAGTATCAACGAATGGTTCAACAAATTATGGACATGGGATACGAACGGGACGCGGTCGAAAGAGCGCTTAGAGCCAGTTTCAATAACCCCGACAGAGCCGTCGAGTATTTGTTGACCGTAAGATCACATCAATTCTTTACACTTCAATCCTCGATATAACGAATTTTTCAAGTCCTCTGGTTAAATCCATTACAATAAATAAAAAAAAATAAAAACCCTAGTTCGTTATAACGAGGTTCAATCTGTATTTCACTTAAAAATTCCTAAAAATTTGTAATTTTTTTACCTTTAGGGAATTCCACCGTCACTCCTTGAAGAAGGACAAGCTCCCACCGCTGCCCCCACCGGTACTGTCAATTCATCAAACACGTCGAGTTCCGGTTCGAACGAAACTGAGCCGGGTGAGATTTTATTCAATTTTTGTGTAAAATTTATATTAAAAAAAAAAAAAAATATCAAATTTTTTTTTTATTTATTCTTTATTTTTTGTTTACTGTTTATTTTTAGCCGCTGAAGATCCATTGGCATTTTTGCGAAACCAGCCACAATTCCAACAAATGCGCCAAGTAATTCAGCAGAATCCTCAGTTACTCAACGCTGTTTTGCAACAAATTGGACAAAGCAATCCCCAATTGCTTCAACTCATCAACCAAAACCAACAAGCATTTGTACGCATGCTTAACGAACCCACAGGTAAAAATCAAATAAAAAATTAAATGTTAAATTCTTCGTTAAATTTGAGCTTTCACATTTGTAAAATTGTGGCAAATTGATTCGAAAGATTATGCATAAATCTGAATTTACGTCTACTTTCGATCGCGTGTGGAAAATTCAATTTTACCTTTTTGAAATGTAAATCCAATGTAAAAGCAAAAGGTTTGTAATGGCTATTTTGGCCCACAAATTTATTTACACTTGAAATTAATGTGTGTAAAGCTCAAATTTTTTGCGATGCTCATAGTGCAACCTCAAAAAATATCAAAATTAATTTTTTTTTTCAAAATTATTTTTTTCAAGCCTCTACAGGAAGTGGTGGTGGTCAAGCGGCAGCAGGTGGTGGCGGTGGCGGCGGTGGACCATTGGGAACCACAGGCAGCGGAGGAGGCGGTGGCAGTGGCGCAGTGTTGGGAATCCACGTCACTCCTCAGGATAAGGAAGCGATCGAAAGGGTAAAATAAAATTTAAAAAAATCGAATTTTAATCAAATTTTAATTATAAAATTTATTTTTTTTTATAGTTGAAGGCTTTGGGTTTTCCCGAACATTTGGTGGTTCAAGCATATTTCGCATGTGAAAAAAATGAAAATTTGGCGGCCAATTTCCTTCTATCGCAAAATTTTGATGATTAAATCTTTATTCTTTGCCTAATCTCCTTTTTAATCGAAATTTTTCTTCTTTTTTTTTCATTTTTATTTTTAATCAATAAATTAATTTCTTTTATTGCAATAATTGATTAATTGCCAATATCCTGATGTTGAGGATAACTAACGTGTGTATAATTGATTTTTTTTTTCTTTTTTTGTTTAATTTCGTTTTTTTTCTTTTTTTCTGTCAAAAAAACGTTGAATTGCAGGGGCTTTGAGATGGAAATTAAAATTGTAATTTAATTGTAATTTCTTGTTTGTTAGGATTTTTTATAATAATAATTATAATATTAATGATAATTTTTAAGTAATCAAAACTAATAGAAGGGTTGCACTAGGTAGAATTTTTTTTTAAAAAAATAATAAATGAGAAAAAAATGGATTTAAAATTTATAGAGAATTTTAATTTAATGAAAATTATTATTACAGTCACCTGCGTTTGAGAAGAAAAGTTTTCTAATGTTTAAACATTAGTGTTTGACCAATTTCAGTTAAGGAAAAAAATGAAAATAATTTTGTAAGTTTCTCTTGAACTTGATTTTTACTTTTTTTTGGAAGAAAATTAAGTGGCACTGATGTAAAATGACAATATTGATTTTGAAAGTATTTCTTTAAAATAAATATGGCCTTGTTACTAAATGATATGTATTTTTTTGAAAAAGATTGTCATATTTATTCAGTGTTTGTTTTTTATTTTATGTTGCCAATTGATGGCGCTAGTTGATATGACGAACTTTTTCATGTGATGCCGTTAGATGGCGGAAGTGTAATTGCGCGCCGTTTTTGAATCGTGTTATAAATTTCTGTTTATTACGATGGTTAATTTCATTTTTTCACAAGGAACGTGACCTTAGGAACTTAATTCAGTGACCAAACATTATTTTGTGGTATAATCTAGCCCATTAATGACTCGTACTTGAATTACACGCGGTCTTGGATTTTATCAAACATGAGGGTCTCAGTACAATAGTTTTCGAGATACGAGGGGAGAAAATAATGAAAAGTGAAGAAAAAAGTTAGAAAGATGATCATAACTCGTTTTTTTGCAATAATCTCGAAAACCGTGCGTCTCACGACCTTTTTCTGCACACCATCGTGGTTTTATCCAGTAACGCCTAATACGTTTTTTCTAATCAACTATTGCGAATTTATTCTTCGTTTAAATTTCCCGCCTACTTAACAAAATAAAATGAAACGTTCTAAACCGTAGCGATGTATTAAATGCTAATTATCGTTTTGTCTATTTGCACTACAGGAGGAATAATATTGATTAATAAACATTTCGGAATAAAAATTAATCAAGGTAAACAACATGATATTTCTAAAAAAAGGAAATTAAATACCGGTAATCAAGATTTATTTTCGGAGGAAGAGAAAGAAAATGATAACAAGGAACTGATTAAAAGAAATTTGATGAATACGACACAATAGCATGTATGACGACACAATTTTCAGCATCAGTGTTGCAGGGTTTCAGTCAACCAATAGGCTGGTGTCGAGCAGAGAAGCCGAAATCACATTTACGAAATTAAGATCTAATTTAGAGCATCTGGTAAATCAAAATAAGGACCAAACAACGCTATGACAGTTATTGGATTAATTAAGTTTGCAAAATTATCCGTGATCAGCTTTAAGCCCATGGTTTTGTTTTTGATGTAGATACCGGGACGGGAAACACGATGGTTTTCTTGGATTTGCTCTGCGACCAATACTTTTCGAGTCATGGTCATTTTTCTAAATTTTACCATCACTTACTTGGTGGTTTTTTCCTTACATTTTTTTAATGGTTGTCCGCAGAGCAATTCCGAGTTCCTCGTCCTAAACTCTGTCTTGGGACAAATTTTGAAACAAAAAAATTTTTTGGCCCAAAATTAGTGCAAAAACCAGAGGCTAACTAGAACGATTTTTGCAATTTGGGGGCAAATTTTTTTTTGTTTTAAAATGCGTCCCAAGGTACATTCCGGGACGAAGAACACGATGGTGTGCTCCGATTTGCTCTGCGACCAATACTTTTCGAGTCGTGGCCATTTGTCTCAATTTTTTCTTCACTTATTTGGTTGTTTTTTTTATCGTATCTCGAAAACCGTTAGCCGCAGAGCAATTCCGAGCACGGATTCATGTTCCTCGTCCCAGAATCTACCTTGGGACGCCTTTTAAAACAGAAAAATTTTTGACCCAAAATTGCAAAAATTACTGATTTTTGTGATTTTGGGGCAAAAATTTTTTTGCTTTAAAATGCGTCCCAAAGAACATAAATCCGTGCTCGGAATTGCTCGGAAGGCAACAGTTTTTGAGTTATGAGACAAAAACGTGTCAAAAAATTATAAAAATGCATCAAAATGTCACATAAGTGTTGA
>JAQFZO010003148.1:0-10536 GCA_034695885.1 Geophilus flavus | reverse complement strand
AGATTTTATCTGAATTAACCAAACAGCAATCAACTATGATTTTTTTGGTAATGTCAACCCATACAGTTTTTAGAGTGTAGGGTTACGTGCTGCAGAAACAGAAACAGAAATGATGTGTGAACCTGGCCAAAGGCTTCTACAAAAGAACAAGTTTGACACCTAGTGGTTAAAATTGGCACTAAATAGGTAATAAAACCTGAAATGTAAAAACATTAGCTGGATTTAACAACTGAATAGATTTTCAAAATCTGATTTCCTTGTTTCTTGATATTTAAATAAGGATGCAGTGTATAATGTAAAATTACAGAATATCATTCGATATTTGATTACAGATATTATACAGAACAGAAAAGCACATTGCCATAGACAACGTATAAATAAATAAAAACTGAAATGCCTTAATGAAGCCCATTGATCGTCAACGCAATTAATACTCGTGTAACCGAAAAAACTTTCCGTGTTTAATTTTGTCACAAAATGTTTTCGCACCATTCAGGACAATTTAATTTGATGCATTGCCACGAGTAATAAATATAAAAAAATTTCTCGTGGTCATACGGCGCCAAATCTGCTCCTAAATGGTGGGTCACGCTGGCGCTGTGTGGAACGATCGATAGATGGCTATGTGGATAATTAAGTCACAATTCCATTTCTCGTTTTATTTCGACCGTTAAAGCTTAAAAGCGAATTTGAATGGAAACACGGCGAAGAAGTGAAATAATTAATACGTATTTTCCACACAAATCATCGAAGGGAAAACCCTAAATCCTATAATTTTAAATTAAGTTGGAAAATCAATTCCGCTTAAAGATTACGCTTGCTGTAAATCTTCAGCGGATGGAAATTTTCATTTGCATTCATGATGAAAGATTGAAAATTTAATGCAATGGATTGAAAAATTGAAGATTTTTTTTTCAGTTCTTTGAAAATTATGATAATGGCTATGCCTGCCTTTTTAGAGGTATTTTTGTTTGAGTTTTGCAGCATTTTCAATCTTTGTGATTAATTGTTTTGGTTTATGATTTAAGAAGATATTTTGAATAGATAGTTTTATGTTTTGCATATTTTTTTAATGTTGGTTTTAGGTATTGGAGGAGCCAATTTGAATGCTAATTTTATGTTTTAAAGTCATTTTGAATGCTAATTTGATGCTTTGAAGCCATTGTGAATGCTAATTTTATGCTTTGAAGTCATTTTGAATGCTAATTTCAAGCTTTTCAAACGTTTTAAATGCTAATTTTATGCTTTTCAGCCATTTTGAATGCTAATTTTATGCTTTTTAGCCATTTTGAATGCTAATTTTATGCTTTTTGAAACATTTTGAATGCTAATTTCAAGTTTTGCAGCTATTTTTTATGCTAATTTTAAGTTTTTGCACCGTTGTTTAAATGCTAATTCAAATTTAGCAGTCATTTTAACACTTAATTTCAAATTTTTCAACATTTTAGATCCAATTCTTCCTTAGTCAACCATTTTAAAAATCTTATTTTAAATTTCCCATCCCACTTTCAATTCAAGTTTCGATATCGGCATTTTGTGTCAATAACTTGTAAAGCGAGAAGAAGCGAGAAACCCAAACCGTTTCTCAGTTACTTTTCACATGCTCTAGTGCACAAAAAATCCCTCGTGACTTCCACATCCCAACCCAACCCTTCCCCACCACCTCACACACCCAATCACGACACTAATTCCAACTCGACACGCAGCCATCTTCATCTACCGACAGCACAACTTCAAAAAAAAAAATTCACTAAAACTCGCGAAAAAAAAATCCAAATTAACCCAAATTTCACCAAAAAAAAGCGAAAAAAACGAGATTTCACGAGATTTCCCGAGATAATCCGACATTATCGACACATTTCTCCATAAATCCTTCAATCCTTTGTCTCAAATCGCTTATCGAGCGACACCTTGTGGCCGTATGGGCATCTAAAACCCGTCAAAACGAGATTCCACGAGATTCCACGTGATTTCTGGTCACATCCCGCCTGTTACGCCCCAAAACCACAAAATTTACTCGTTTTAATCCCTGAAACAACTCTGAAATTCCTGAAAATCAATGAAAAATCGACCGATTTAATTACACAGATCGTAACAAAGCCATCGTTGGACACAACAGGCCTGACCCGATGGGTTTGTGTCGTGTCAGATGGATGGGGGCGAGTCGGGGGCACCTGTTGATGCCCACGTCACATCACGCGAATGATTATCGACCCACCTGTTGGATGGATGGACGGTTAGATAGATCCGGCGCGTCTCGTTACAGTAAATAGTGACGGACATACGGGACCCGGGGTGTGTGTGAGAAGGAATATAACGAGATTCACTCGGACGATTCGATATAGACTAATGAGTTTGCATGTGATGTGTGGATGTGTATTCAGTCGCACGGGCATTTGTGACGATGGTTTCGGTTTTTTTTTGAATTTGAATTTGAATGTGAAATTCCCCGGGTTACGATCGATCGATGAATGATTCTTCGGGGTTTCCATACACAATGCGGGTCGGATCTCGTTAAGACGAAGTCGTTTATAATACTGTAAATTCCTACACGCTGTTGGTAGCGCTATAGCGCTACTTCAAAAATTTGAAATAAAATCTTAGACATTCCAAAACATCAATTTCCTGTACCTATCGGGTTGCATTGAAGGCCAAACTGACCCTAACTCTAATTGTGAGATTCGGGTTAGAGCACAACCTAACCCTATACCCAAACTCAAAAGCCACTGGTCACAACCCTAACCCATTAGGAGACCTGAATCAAAGATGAGGTTTTGGTGTTAGATGGGATTCGGTTGGATTCTCAAATTCAGCATAAAGTCATTTCCCGTAACAGGCCTAATGGTGTAGACACACAAGGCGTGATCTGCGAAGCGATGCCATTGTGTGGTTCACTATTTGACAAATTGACATCACTTCCTTTTCGCTTCGATTCAAACCTATTTTTGCAACGTGATTTTGAAAGTAAACACCATGTACTTTTCAAAGCGATTGGGAATTGCAGCCAATCACGTTCTAGTTTTAGGCCGCATGACCCGAGAGCACATGACACTAAATGCAAAGAGGAACAAAAACCGTGGCGGTTAGGTGGTCTGACAATGTTTGGTTTGTGTTCAGAGTTATGACGTCATAACCAGTTTTTGCAAACGCTATACAGCAAAATCCAAGGTGAAATTGCTTTGGATTTTCATTGCGCGAAGGCATCGCTTCACAAATCATGGCTAGTGTGTCTGTCTACACCATAAGGCCAAAATTGAACGTCCAAAGTTTAGCCACATATAAGCTTAGCTTTAGGCGTGGAAAAATTGGCCCAAACGAAATGCAAGAAAAAATCTGGTGCTTATGCATGGATTTGCACATCATGCATGGTTTGCTCGGTATACCAAAGCGGTTAGAAAAGCTGAGTGCACTCTAAAAGATTTTGTCCCTATTTATATACCTTAAAGGTATATAAAGGGACAATCGGCAATATTGCACCTTTATTGTACTTAAATCTACCTTTAATGTTGTTTAATGTGTATGAAAACACTTTGTAAGGTGCAAAATTGCTGATTGTCCCTTTATTTTTTAGGATATTCTTCCATTTTGCTCTAGGATTTGGGACAGGACTTATGGTAACACCCTGGTTAACACTCGGGTTGCTGTCCTAGAACTTAGGCTCGGAGAAAATGGTTAGTAAGCTTGCCTTATGCCAAAACAGTTAGATCGGTGCTGGGTGCCTGTCTCTTGTTTTTGAACAGTGCACATGCATGGTGCCTAAAAATCAAAAGACGTTGAATTGGGAAATTAAGCCTCAAAATCACGCACGAGGCTCAAGCACGATGCGTAAGCGCAATCATAAGCACCCATTTCCTCGGGGCCTTACTAGAGGTAGACTTGCACCTGATTGTCCAATCAGGATGCTTTCAATGATAAATGCAGTAAATTCAAATATAGACATAATTATTCAAATACTATAATAATAAATTTAACATAATTAGTTTCACATGGCACATAATAAAATAAATTTCAATAAATCAAATACTTCTTAATCATTTCATTCCACATAAATGATTCCAAACATAATGTCCCTAGAATATAAAAGTATAAAAGATTTAATGTTCTGGTATTTTATTGTTGCTATGCCATTGTAAACGTGTTAAGATATTATTGCCTAATCATTATACGTCAAATAATTAAAAAAAAATCTATCCAACTGTTCCAATCTACTTTCTAACAAACCACAGCTGGCAGCCAACGATCCATGATCGACATCGAGATTGTTACAAAACTATTGTTCCAAACCACCATATTATTAAAAATGTTAAACAATTAAAAATCTATCTAACAATCATCTATGGTGCCCTACAGTGCTTACAGCGAGAAACCTATCTACTTTCTAGCGAAACCACAGCCAATGGTTGGCAATCGGTGATCGACATCGATCGTGGGAGAACAGTTATGACAATGTTGTAAAATTACCGTTCCCTGCATGGTGTGATGATCATGTCTGATTGATCGACTGACCAATAGATAAAAAGTGAGTAAAAATGTAACATTGAATTACAGAAATGTGATTTATTTGATTGAATTTACTGATTGCAACTTTTCTTTTGAAAAGTCAAGTCTTCGAAGTAAGTTTCCAATTGGTACTGAGAGATTTAGAGTGAATTTGATTTAAGGTTTAAGGTAGCCAGAGGGCTATGAGTCAGGGAATATATGCCAGTGGGAGATAAAGAGTGTTTGCAATGCTAAGTCTGTGGAAATGGACAGTGCTGAAGGAAGAGAGAAAAAGTGGTTTTGCCGCCGGGTATAAGGTGATGGTCATCTTGATGGTTGAGATTCAGAAATTTTGGTGATAGAGTTTTGGGATTTTTAATTGAGAAATCATGATTTGGGATTTGGGGATTTTGAATGATTTTGGAATTTTGTGATTTTGGAATTTTGTGATTTTGGAATTTTGTGATTTTGGATGATTTTGGAATTTTGTGATTTTGGATGATTTTGGAATTTTGTGATTTTGGATGATTTTGGAATTTTGTGATTTTGAATATATTTGGATCTTGAATAATTTTGTGATTTTGAATGATTTTGAGATTTTGGATGATTTTGAGTGATTTGGAGATTTTGAATGATTTTAAATGATTTTTGGGAGTTTGAGATTTTGAATTAATACTTCTAGATTTGATATTTTCCTAAGCGATTTTCTTAAGATTCTTCTGAGATTTTCACTCATCTTCTAACAATCACTTAAGATTTTCAAGATTTGTGATTTTCCCAGATGTCAATAATTAAAAAAAAAAAACTTTCACTATAATTCTAAATCCAAAATTCAAAAAGTTAAACCATTTTTAAGATTTCTAAGATATCAGCAATTTTTCTAGCCTAACCATCTTTCTCAACCAATAATCCATTTTTACCCACAAAACCAAACACTCGAACAAAAAAAACACCCACAATCAAACCCCCTACATCTAACAATCACAAAACTCTCTCTGATTGGCCACCTCACAAACAGACACATCCTCAACAACCCACCACCACACCCACCTACACAATCACCTCAAAAAAACCAAAGACCCCAACAATCAATAACCCAACAACCCACATCACATCCCCACTTCCCCCCAGGAGCGTGCTGCAACCGGGTTCACCGTTTCAGCACCCAAACAATAGCAGAAACAGTAGTTAACAATATCTGTTGTGTTCTTCATTGTTCTAAATTGATTGTTAATATTTAATTGAGTCAATAATTAAGTCGAGACACATTATTATGTCATATTAGTAATAGAGATATTGCATGTTATTGAAAGCTTTTACCTACAAATTTAATAGAGTAAATAAATCAGTCTAGACTCTGACATCATCCTGTCAACATGTAAAACATCACATTGGCAACAAGGATGGAATATACGTACGTACCATTTTTGGTTTTCGGTATAGTTTTTTTCGGTGAATTTTGGAAGGTTTTCATTGATTTTGGATGGTTTAAGACTGGTTTTAAATTGCTTTTAGCAACAAACCACTCCAAAACCTCTCAAAATCCACCCAAAAACCCTCAATAATTAAAAATCAATAGATTTTTATTATATTTTTAAAATATATCAAAAAACCGGCTTCACCGATATTCTGAAAATAATAATACCGAATACCAGTTTTCCCAAAAGTACGATGTTTGACAACCCTAGCATTATCCAAACATAATAGCATCAAAAAATTTGCTTAATTGGATTTTGTTTTTATATTGGAATTGTAAAACTTTGTATTTGTAATTTCCATTAATTCTTTTGATGTGACCGGACATTTATAAATGTCCGGTCACATAACGGCTAAATTTGCTGCTAGGCAACCTTAAACTATATAATACAACTATACAGTATTACTACAACAAACCCTAGCTCACAAGTGAGTTATATGCAAAACCCAAGATGGTATCAAAAATCAATCGGGTTTTGTCAATTTCAACCATTTTGGCAGAGCATGATCAACGAAACCTCCGGTCACGTTGGACTCCTTGGACTCCTCCTTAACACCACATTGCCCCCCTCCCCCCATCAAAAAAATTAACAAAATTCTTTAATACTCTTTAAACGCCCTCTATTTAATGGCCGTCTTAATACCAAAAATCCAAACAAAAGCGCCGCAACGACAACAACAAACACAACACATAAAACGAAAAACCAACATTTCCCTTAACGATTTCCTCCGATTTTTTTTTAATTAAAATTCTCCCGATATACAAAAAAAAATCGATATTTTTAATTACACAGACGCGAAACGATTAAAATGTTTATAACGTGAAACGCTTAATTGGTCATCTACGACACTTGCGCATTCATTCGGTGTCTAATCGATACGCAAGGTGCGATCCAAAGATGCTGCAAGAGGATAATCACGCTCGAAATCGATTAAAAACCGATGACGTCATCCCGAAAAAAATTCAAAAATTCAAAAATTCAAAAAAAAAAATTTCAAATTTCAAATTTTTTCATTTTTGAAGGATTTGTGTGAGAGAAAACGTTAAAAATACGGTAAAACGCGTGATTTCTTACCTTAGAAACGCGAATCCTGTTGCCTACCTGTTGGTTCAGACGCAAACTGCGCGGCGCGCGTTCTCTTTGAAGGGTTCCTCGTCGCAAATGGCCGCGACCACTTCGCGGGGAAAGGGTGCGAACCCTTTTGTCTGAAAGACGAACTAAAAAAAAAAGGACGAAATTTCTCTTTGGTTTTTCCGAGTATCGTTTTACAAACAATTCTACCCGACGATTCTATCTTCACCGACACACTCGATCGAAATGCGGCCTCTCGTGTCGTGTAGCAACAGTTATCTCGAATTATGGAACCCCATCGCTTAGCAACTGCGCGCGCAACCGGGAAAATACCGGGGTATAAATATCCGACCGGTCGAGAGAGATTTAAGAAGATTTTTATCGAGTAATAAATTTTTTTTTTTTATCGACACAACGATTATGTCGAATTAATTTAATTCCGAAAGTCGTTAGTTTGGGAGAAAGCGATCGATCTTGAGGTTAATCGCGACCGGTCGCCAATAAAAAAGATTAAGGTCGAATTTTATTGACTAATAATTTTTTTTTACATCGACACGATGATTATGTCGACTTAATTTAATCCCGAAAGTCGTTGATTCATTGGAAAGCGACCGATCGTGACGTTTGATCACGACCGGTCATCAAATAAAACGAGATTAATGTCGAATTTTATTGACTAATAATTTTTTTTTTCATCGACACGACGATTTTGTCGACTTAATCTAATCCCGACGTCATTAGTTTGATAGAAAACGATCGATCGTGATGTTTGATGGCGACCGGTCGATGTTGGGAATAAAAAGATGGGACTTGTTGCTACGGTTGGGCGGCACGTGGGTTTTTGGGGCGTTGGTTCTGTCGGGAATGAAATAACTTCACGAATTATGTCGGAATTAGAATTTGAGGAATGTTTTGCAAGTTTTTTAAGCGTCGTTTCTAGTCGGCGCCGTTCAAGTTTTGCTCGCTCACTTTGGGTTTATCGATTTTGATGATGATGATGATGTTGATGTTGATGGAATGGCGCATGCGCGAACGTGACTGTGGGGGAAAAGTGGAATTTTCGAGTTTTCTCAGTTTCACGCTGTTTGGGTTTAAGCGTTTAATCCGTAGTTAATCCTGAATTAAGATTTGACGAGTGAAAGAAATGTTTTTATCGATTTTACACGGGTAAAATGGTGCAATTTGTTGTTAGGGAATTAAGGGTTTTTTTTTTTTTTTTTAGTTTGGGGGTTTGACACTAGGGGAATCTTGGGTTTTTAATTGAATTAAATTAGAGAGGTTTTGTCACTTTGTGTTGGTTTGATAGGGGTTGGATTTTTTAGGAAATCTTTTAAAGTTTTAAGTCGTAAAATGTTTTTTAAAAGAAAGTTGAAATATATTTTCCTGGGATTCTTGAAATCATACAAATGTTTGAAAATCTTTTGAATCTTTGGAAAATCTTTTGCAATTATTGAAAATATTTTGAAATCTAAGAATCTTGCAAATCTTTGAAAATCTTAAAATCTTTGAAAAATCCATTTAAATCTTTTGAAAATTATTGAAAATCTCTTGAAATCTTTGAAAATTATTGAAAATATCTTGAAATCTTGGAAAATTAATGAAAATCTCTTGAGATCTTAAAAAAATCTCATGAAATCTTTGGCAATTATTGAAAATATCTTAAAATTTTTAGAAACCCTTTTGAAATCATGAAATTGTTAAATCTTTAAATCTTTAAAAATCCTTGAAAATCTTGAAATCTTATCAATGAATTTCCCGAATATCGATATTTTGTAAGTTACAGTAATGGTTATCTACGGTTTTAAATTCAAAATGGTGGATCCCGTGATTTGATTGGGTGAAATTGGATGAAATTCGTCATGTGTTTTGAACTTGAAGAGTTCGACTTTAATTATTGTCATCTAAAGTTATTTCCAGAGGTCTCTCAACAGGTCGTAAATGGGATCTGTTTATCTGACGTTAGTCGAGATAGGGAAAACAATAAAAGTCTGGTGTTTTTCAATTTCGCCACTACGTGATGCACTGTTGATTACCAAGTTGGGGGTCTTAAATTAATGGAAATTTCTATATGGGATTTATGGATTTAAAATCGAGGTATCAGTTAATTTTGCTAAAAATATCGATAAAATCGTTCGATTTTACTGCACATATCGTTAATATCGCTGGATTTCACCAAAAATATCGATAAAATACTTAAATTTGCTTAAGGATATCGATAAAATGCTTCGATTTCACAAAAAATACGGTATTGATGTGATCTTAAATTATCGATAAATAGCCACAAAACCGATTAATTTGACCAAAGATTTTGGATTTTGTGCAAGATTTATGATGCAATTGATGAGATATACAAAAATTTCGGCCTGTTTGTTGTGTTAGGGTAAAAGAGTTTGAAATTGTGTAAGCGAATGCATTTATCGAGTGTTTAGAGGGTAACGAGTTGATTGGGGGATGGAGAGGGAGGCTACGGCCTGTTCAAGTGTTTAATACCAAATATGGTATGATAAGTGCATTATGGGAATTTTTTAAGTGAGCTGCGACTCACTCCTACTTTGGATTTCAATGCGACAACATGTAACTATTGTCAGTAGCGAGTAGTAAAAGTATTTATTCCGTTTTTATCACACAAGCGCCTAATTATTCAAGAACCAACACCAACACTAGTCACTTGAACTTAAAGCAGCATGTGTTGAAAAATAATTCGAATGTGAGTTTGTGATAAATCGTTTGACAACTCACAACACTTAATATGAGTGACGATAAGAGTTTAATGTTTTCTTGACCCATGTCACAAACCGGAAGTAGTGGAGTTTCTCTACTTTCCTGTTTACTATTATGCAACACGCAAAACTCCAGTAAAATATTATTTTTTTGTAATAAAATTAAATGGCATAATGTTTTTTTGATTGGTTATGGTTTATAACTTTGTAATAAATTAAAAATTATAACGTGAGAAATGTGTCATCACAAGTTGTATCAATGTTTCCAGACGTAAAAAATAAAATTTTTATTTTAAAAATTTTCAAATATAAAATTATATTTATCGTAGATTTAATAATTTAATTCAGAGGCCCGCTTATTCATGACCTTAGTCAATCAACTTTGTCAATCAACGTTGCATTTTCCTCTATGGGCGTACTACTTTTTTGCCCTATACAACGAAATTGTTGTGTATTGACTGATGAAAACCACTTTACTTTAAATAAAATAGCCATCTTTCATTTAAAAGACCAATGAAAGCAATCCGATCAAGTATTTACAAATTGTTGATCTTTTACTTTTTTATTGCTGATATTGCTGATAGCTGTCATAGAAAAAAAGTTATTACATAAAAATTGCAAGTAAACACTCCCATTAGACTTATCATTAAATTTCAACATGATTTTCAGTTCAGCTCATTGTAAACACAAATGATAATGATATTCATATAGTTTTTTTTAATTGACTGTTGAAACTGGGTCAATAATTTTGGAACACCCTGTATTTTGAAATGCATTTGCAATGCATT
>JAQFZO010003147.1:0-10541 GCA_034695885.1 Geophilus flavus | reverse complement strand
TTAAAGGGTGTGAGAGACGAATTCAAACTGCATCCTTTCAGAAAAAATTCGACTCCTTGTCAAGAACGCTCATCATGAACAGGTGGGTTTAACAATAAATTTCGCCTGCACCGCGGCAGAACAGCCACATCGTCATCATTTTCCAATTGTTATCTCACACGCTGACTCGGGCGAAGATACGTGGTGGGACGTGGTATTTTACCAATGCCACATACAGCAAGTCAATTAAAATTACAGAGAACCCTGACGCTTGGAGACATGAGATGCGAGCTCATGCAACAGATTTACAAATCATAGATGTAGATTATAGTCATGCACATACGGTTTGGGATAAATTCCAAATTAAGGATTTGGGTCAGTGTCATGATTTGTACATATAGATTGTCTGCTTTTGGCAGATGTGTTTCAGAATTTTTGTCAAGTGAGTCTAGACACATTCAAGCTAGACCTCTGCCATTAAGCCATGGCTCGCCAGATCTGATACTAAGCAACCACATATTGAAGATTTATTTGAGGTCACGGATCGCTGATAAAAAATCATACGAGTGCGAGAAATGTCGCGATCTTTTTGATAACCAGGATAGCCTAGAAGAAAACAAGGCGGCAACATCTAAACGAGGGTTACAGGACAATGTTGACCTTGTGTTCAAACTCAAGCAGTGTAGAAGTTGGGGGAGTCGATACCCGGAGAAAACTCTCCCGCCCAGACAGATCCATTTAAATGTGCAACATGGAAGTGTTATGATCCGTCGTCACCCGACAGACGATTATTGGATCCAGGCACCATTCGTGCTCGAAGAGTTGTCAACCCCACACATTGATATCACCTTCCGTCATCTAACTTATTAATACTATTTGTGTGTGTATTGGGATGCATGTCTCAAGAGAATCAGGGTCAGATTAGAATTGTTGACCAACCCATTAATGCAGCCGTGGAGGTGTGGACGTGTGAATGTGTGAACAAGTGTGTCCAAATGTTTCTCCAATTATGTAATGCAAAAAGTTTTGATAGATACCAAAGCAAAGTGACACCAGTGACCGAATTAGATTCGTGATTAACCGGTGAACATCCGATATAAAAGGATGTCTTTTTTATTTACATTCATGATTTACTGACTGTTCTTGTGTGGGTCGTTTTATCGAAGCAGGAATTAAAGGAAGAATTTCAATGATAAAATTTGTAGAATACAAATTTACAAGCGTCGAAGATCAACGACCACAGTGGTATCTGGTAAGTAACTTTGCATGGTCAGATATAAAGTCAATACACTCAAATGATAAGGCATGATAGTGTATTATTATAATGTCGAATGTAATTAGAAATAGTTCTCATTATTAAACATTTTTAATATTAAACAAAGTGTTGTCTTTCTTTCATCCAGAGTGGGCGTGTGTGGTATTCAAATTGAAACTGGTTTGTTAAGAGTTAAGAAAAATAACGAGGATGATCTCCATTGGTTGAATGTTGCATTAAATTTGACCATACACTCGACATCCATAAACGAAGAACTCGATTCTTTGGAACTCTACGCGCATTTGCCCCCAAGTAGTTGCAGTTAATCCTGCTTCTACCATTTTGATCGGTGAATGACAACAAACGTCGAGATATGTAACTATGATAGATCTGTGAAAAATTGTTCGGAAAAGGCTGGAAATCAGTTGGATTTATGTACAAATTTGTCATTTTTTCTATAAAATTTGTACCGTGAGGAAGGTTATCACCGACTACAGTCAGTTAGTAACCTCGTCCGAAATGGAAAACGGTGACATGACCAGTGTCAACTCGTCATTGAAGCAAATCAGGGATAAAGCGCTCCAACACTTGGAAAGAAACAACACATAACAATGTGGAAAGGGCTTCGATCCAGTCAACGTTATACGGGATGTTCGGAAGCTATAATGTGGATGTTACATGTCAGAGTTGTAAATGTTGCATTAAATTGACCATACACTCGACATCCATAAACGAAGAACTCGATTCTTTGGATGCAGAATCGACCGTGAGGAAGGTTATCACCGACTACGGTCAGTTAGTAACCTCGTCCGAAATGGAAAACGGTGACTTGACCAGTGTCAACTCGTCATTGAAGCAAATCAGGGATAAAGCGCTCCGACACTTGGAAAGAAACAACACATACCAATGTGGAAAAAGATTCGATCCAGTCAACGTTATACGGGATTTCTTGCATGCAAAGATGTTCGGACGCTATAATGTGGATGTTACATGTCAGAGTTAGAAAATGACGTATAATACGGAGTAAGTTGGTTATTTATTTTATTTTTTTGTTAAAAAATAAATAAATAGTATTCAGGAAACTCTCAGCTTTCTGGATGTCAAACCCGATTTCGAAATTCTAAATTTTGTCCTCACAGGACCTTGTGAAAATTGCACATCCTTACAAAAACATCAATTTACAGTCAAGACGTAAGATAGTAATTTATTATTTCGAACAAAATAATATAGTTAAACTATTATGTGTTATTACTTATAGATTACCGAATTGCGTAATTTTACAATTTTATGCCGTAACGAAATACGACTTTACGTTCTCTTCATCGCAGTATAGGTCACTGCAGTGGTGCAAAACAAACGAAATTCCAACAAGCTTGTTGCGTGGATTCGAAACGTTAAAGGTTATTCTTAAAAATCTCATTTGTTTTCCACCCCATTTTTATAATCTCGTTACAATTTATTCAGATCTATGGATGGAATGTAACAGCGAAAAACCAGAGCGCTCGTATTTTCGCCATGATGTGCCAAATATAATCTGTGGGGCACCAAAACATCTTTTATGATATGGATCCAGGAGTGCCGGAACCTGAAAATGGTATGATATTTTTCATTTCGGTTGATGGGCAAGTCATACCCAACTTATTCCCTAACCAAGAAGGAGAAGAGATTCGTTATAGAATTTGAATGTCTCACTGAAATGGAGAAAAAGACTGCAAAAGGGGTTGCCAAGAGTTGTAAGACACAAGTTATCCCATCAAGAATATAAACACTTTTTACTTGAAAAAAAGGATAGCAGTTTTACCTACCACTAAATACTTTCATTTAACCATCAACTTTATACAACTGCACAAACTAAAATCACACCTAGTACTTCAGGGGATGATAAACGTTTAATTTTAGATGGGATAAGCACTTTGGCAAATGGGCACTATAAAATATTATGTAACCAATCAGAGTAAATAAAAAATGCATGAATTTTATCTTGTGTTGCGAGTCATTCAGTTTGTATCCAAGCAATGGAGAAGTAACTGAAAATTGCGGCATTCTTGACCGGACTTCCCCTTCTCACTGCGCACATTTTTTTTTCTCCATTTTGCCTAATTTGCCTGGAGTTGAATATAAATAAAAATGCTTAAAATTAAGAAATTATGCTTGTGTAAATAAATATTTGTTTTGATCTTTTGGAATAAATGCCACATCTGTGCACAAAAGTGAAATGTGGTCTTACGATACTCGCAAATACTATTTATTAATACTATTTACTGCATTTAAACTCGTTAACACAATTAACTTGTCTGTCGATAATGTATAACAGAAAAAAATCATTTAGTACTTGTATAATTTTCACAAGGTGGTATTGTATATTATTTTCTTGCTGGCATTACAGCACAGAAAACTGCAATGCCAGCGAGAACAAATTTTTCTTCTAAAGTGTACTAATATCGAATGGAGATTTGTCTGGATATCTCTTATGGGGGCAATTATCTCGGGAAATGCATTTTAAACATGGAAAAAGAGTTAGATCCATTTTTCTTGCTGGCATTACAACGTAAAAATTGCAATGCCAGCGAGAACAATTTTTTCTACCAGTGACAGTCAAAAGTTTGAAAACAGTTATGAAAATTCATCTGAGTGGTTAAAAAACAAGAGATTTTGAACATTTTTCTTGCTGGCATTACAACATAAAAATAGCAATGCCAGCGAGAACAATTTTTTTTGTTTTTAATATTGGAAAAGAAAACATGTCAGAAAATTAAACGACTTTTTTTCTTCGTTTACTTGCAGCGAAATTGTCTGTACAACAGTATTTCGCGCAGACGCGCGACGTTCAAACGATTGGCACTTCAAATGTCCAACATCGCCCCGAACACAGGAAGCCGAGGACAGTGAAACTATGGGATATACTTGTATCACACCATTCGGTATTCAACAACGTCAGCCAGTTTACGCAACCACTTGTGGACCGAGGTTACGAAGTCAACTTCAAAAGGAATCCTGACAACTGGAAGCTGACGTGCGAGGACGACACAAAGGATTTTGTTGTTTGGAACGTTGTTCAGCCCATAATCACAATGATGAACACATTGCTGCCTAATCGAAAGTACAACTGCGCCAATTACTCACCCCAGTACACGCCGACTGGTTTTATACCTCATTTTGTTTCTCCATTTTGCCTAATTTGCCTGGAGTTGAATATAAATAAAAATGCTTAAAATTAAGAAATTATTCATGTGTAAATAAAAATAAATACTTGTATTGATCGTTTAGAGTAAATGCCACATCTGTGCACAAAAGTGAAATGTGGTCTTATGATACTCGCAAATATTATTCACTGCATTTAAACTCGATAACACAATTAACTTGTCTGTCGATAATGTATAACAGAAAAAAATCATTTAGTACGTGTATAATTTTCAAGGTGGTATTGTTTATTATTTTCTTGCTGGCATTACAGCATAGAAAACTGCAATGCCAGCGAGAACAAATTTTTCTTCTAAAGCGTACTAATATGGAATGGAGATTAGTCTCGTTATCTCTTATGGGGCAATTATCTCAAGAAATGCAGGAAATGACATAGTGAAGATAATATACAACCGAGCACAGCCGATCTCCGAAGAAGTTACAGTAGATTTAACTTTGCCCAAGTATAAGTTCTTCAACAAAGAACTGTTGATTTCTGATGGAGGGATTTACTATAAGAATTTTGTTTGCAATTATCGTCAAACACACGAACACAGTGCTGTAGTTATGGATTGGTTGAAAACGCTAGAATGCGGTTTGACTGGCTATTGCCCCAGTTCAAATTCACATGGTGATACGGTCTGCTTTAAAAGGTATGAGTATTGTACCACATTAGAAACCGCAATGGGAGCAGTACTTCAACCAACACAGGATGTAACGATTTTAGGGGGTGCCACTTCATCACGATCCATTGCATTTTAAACATGGAAAAAGGATTGGATCAATTTTTCTTGCTGGCATTACAACATAAAAATTGCAATGCCACTCCAGTCACAGTCAAAAGTTTGAAAACAGTCATGAAAATTTATCTGAGGGTTTTAAAACAAGGGATTTTGAACATTTTTCTTGCTGGCATTACAACATAAAAATTGCAATGCCAGCGAGAACAATTTTTTCTTCTAAAGCTTACTAATATCAAATGGAGATTAGTCTCGATATCTCTTATGGGGGCAATTATACAAACTGTATTTCTTTATATTTTTAAATTTTATATTATATTATATTTAAAAAAAAAAAATTTCTTTAAATATAATTTTAAAAATAGACACTTGCGAATACCAACCAGGCAGCATTAGCGCAAACCACAATACGTTTGCGGAGTGTTCCAGAAATCGGCGTAATCCTGAGCACTCCGCACAGGTGCCTCAAAACAATGCGCAAGCAACACCAGGTATGGTCATCATTAAATTACGACTGTTTAAAATTATTTTCATACCTAATTATCCTAGAAATATACCGACCGACAGCCTTGATTGCCCCTTTGAAGCTCGAAGTTATTGAAAAAACCAGGCCGTCTCCACTGGATACTGCGGGAGAACGATCATGTGGCTGAGAGGATGGATAGGGCCACGCAGACTGAATCCCTGGAAATTGCGAGGGAAAATTTTAGCTTTTTGTGTCATTTGTTATTTTGGAGTAGAACATTATTCTAAATCTGTAATTCGTATTATATATTTTGAATCTAGTTGATAACATGGCGACATCAAGTAGTACCGGTACTACATGGGCTGAAGTGGAGCGTTGTATAACGGAAAAAAAAGGAGTAATCAAACCCATTTTGCCTAATTTGCCTGGAGTTGAATATAAATAAAAATGCTTAAAATTAAGAAACTATTCATGTGTAAATAAAAATAAATACCGTACTTGTACTTGTATTGATCGTTTAGAGTAAATGCCACATCTGTGCACAAAAGTGAAATGTGGTCTTATGATACTCGCAAATATTATTCACTGCATTTAAACTCGATAACACAATTAACTTGTCTGTCGATAATGTATAACAGAAAAAAATCATTTAGTACGTGTATAATTTTCAAGGTGGTATTGTTTATTATTTTCTTGCTGGCATTACAGCATAGAAAACTGCAATGCCAGCGAGAACAAATTTTTCTTCTAAAGCGTACTAATATGGAATGGAGATTAGTCTCGTTATCTCTTATGGGGCAATTATCTCAAGAAATGCAGGAAATGACATAGTGAAGATAATATACAACCGAGCACAGCCGATCTCCGAAGAAGTTACAGTAGATTTAACTTTGCCCAAGTATAAGTTCTTCAACAAAGAACTGTTGATTTCTGATGGAGGGATTTACTATAAGAATTTTGTTTGCAATTATCGTCAAACACACGAACACAGTGCTGTAGTTATGGATTGGTTGAAAACGCTAGAATGCGGTTTGACTGGCTATTGCCCCAGTTCAAATTCACATGGTGATACGGTCTGCTTTAAAAGGTATGAGTATTGTACCACATTAGAAACCGCAATGGGAGCAGTACTTCAACCAACACAGGATGTAACGATTTTAGGGGGTGCCACTTCATCACGATCCATTGCATTTTAAACATGGAAAAAGGATTGGATCAATTTTTCTTGCTGGCATTACAACATAAAAATTGCAATGCCACTCCAGTCACAGTCAAAAGTTTGAAAACAGTCATGAAAATTTATCTGAGGGTTTTAAAACAAGGGATTTTGAACATTTTTCTTGCTGGCATTACAACAAAAATTGCAATGCCAGCGAGAACAATTTTTTCTTCTAAAGGTTACTAATATCAAATGGACATTAGTCTCGATATCTCTTATGGGGCAATTATCTCAGGAAATGCTTTTTAAACATGGAAAAAGAATTAGATCAATTTTTCTTGCTGGCATTACAACATAAAAATTGCAATGCCAGCGAGAACAATTTTTTGTTTTTAATCAAAGGATACCACAGATCAGATTTCACGCGTGGCTTGATCCATCCATGGGTTCAATGTGTGGGTTCAATGTGTAGTCGAGGTACAGCCAACAAAACGTTCGACTTTGGCACGATAGAACTTTTTCAAACAGAAAAATACAGGTCAACTTGAGCCTTTCATTTCTTGAATCTAAAAAAATAAAGATAAAAAAATGTAAATACAAATAATAAAAAAATAACATACAAAATATTTTTTGATACCTATTTGAGTTTCCCATGGCATGAGCGCTTCTTAATTTATGGATCGGCTGTTAATCGATTTGCATCATTCCATGACAGTTCTGTGCAGATTTGAGTGTTGTGCGCCATCACATCAACAAAATCCTACAAATTAAAAAAATAAATACCAATTAATTAATAATTAATTATTGAAACGAGGAAAAAAGATAATTGTCCAAACCAGGGCTGGGACTTAATCAAGCAATTAGTTTTAATCGATTAAATATTTCTTATAATTGATTAATCGAATTTAAAAAGGCGCCAAAGAGGTTAGTGCTGATTGGTTAAATCTATGGAAGTCTGTATAAAATCGACGAAAATTGATAAAAATCAACGGAAAACATTAAAAATCAACGGAAAATGGCAAAAATAGACAAAAATATACAGTATGTAAAACTTCGATTTAGCGGCGATTTCCGTCAAACTACCCTTAATTTCAATGAATTTTCCTGTAAGAATTTGTTTCGTTTTCTTAAATTTCGCCCAGTGTTTTTGACCAAATAACTTTTTGGGATAATATTTTTAATTAATTTTTTCTAATTTCTAGCCATGAATCAATGAAAAATTTAATCGAATCCCAGCCTTAATAAAAACAGATGAACCATTTTGTGAAATACCTTTCATTTTTCTGTTTCGGTAATTTTCCATCACTTTCACTGCATTTTAAAAAATTAAATTTTTTTCCATCCTTTTCACTTGTCCTTTGTCTTTTCCCGCGTAGATCAGGGCGTGGCCCGACATCTCCGCAAACATCGAAGTTCTGTCGTCATTTCAACTGTAACATAAAAGAAAAAGAAATTATAAAAAATGAGTTAACTAAATACAAAATGATTCATTACTAAGTATCCCATAAAATGGAAAAAAGGACAAAAACAAGATCGCGCAAAACGGATGCACTCGAGTCGTCTCGAGTCATCTTGTTCCTTCCCTCTTTCTTCATGTTAGTACTCGTACCGTTTACTTTTCCGTAACGATCAGACGTTTTTCGATCCGCCGGCATGATTAATAATTAATTGTAGATTCATCATCACGGATTTTGGCTCTTTTTCGAGTGGAAAAAGCTGCACGGCTGCACGCACAAAATGTTGCTCGCCCATCCATTGTCTCTGCTCTGCGGATGCATCTAGTGGACAATGACGGTGAGTCGGTGACCGAAGCGTTGTCTGAAAATTAATGACATCTACATCATTAGTTTCTATTTTAACAAAGGTTACATTTATTTTGTCACGAATTACGTACTAGCACATCTTCTTTTGTATTTTTGATGGTTTACATCATTCAGATCATATTATTCTTCCAGTTGAATGGATTTCACTGCGGACTTTGTTGCGTGGATGTGTCCGATTGTACATTGTGCGTGCTCAAACCTCAGGGACCAGGGTCCACTAAAAGGCGGAATGGAGGATATTTATCAGTAAAATCAAAATCTAAATATGATATCGATATACAGGGTGGAAAAAAGTCTGGTTTTCTATTTCCAAGCAAAACAGATAAAGAAAATTGTTTGATTAACAATATAGGAAAGGGATGGGCCCAACCCAATCCAATGAGCCATTCAAATTTGACCTCTGACCTTGATTTCAAGATCAAACACTTTCTATCTTTTAAACCGTTACTGATGGAGCAAAAGTTCCAATTTGAAAGTTGTAAAACACCCAAAGATTAGCCAGAAAATGAATTTACTTCACGCCCTTAATATGGAATTATTTGGAAAAAAATCATGATTTAAGTTGGAGCAAAAATACGAATTTCAGGTCTTTTTCAGTATGACGGTCAAGCATTCAAGGTGAAATTTGAGCACACCATAATCACTTTTAATTTAACTGAAACACTACACTGTTTACATCTTGTGTGAATTATTTTTCTATTTTTGTACGAAACTTTGATCACACGACACACTTACCCATTATTATTTTTTGCCATTTTAAATAAACTCCATCAAAAAAAGTTATTTATATTAATATGAAATAAGAATATTAGTTAACAATCACTCAAGCACGTTTTTTTTTCTATTGTCTTAGCTAAATAATTTCCTGGGATTTACCATTTAATCATGGCTATTCACATTTATTGCTTTCAATATACTAAAAAATTACTGGAATAAAAATTCAGGTAGTACCCAGCACAGATGGTAATTAGAATAAACTGAACGAGTTACTATACCTTCATTACTTCTTGAGATTTTTAATTTTTCACTACGAAAAAAAAAACCAAAAAGAAACTAAATGTTTTTTGACAATTTATTGTTCACATGGAAAGATTTTTTGATCATTTTGTTTGAGAACTCTTTGTACTCAACATGTACTCTGAAAAGTGAATCCCAGCACAGTGATGCACTCATCACGCCTCAGCACCGTCAGGAGGATGTAAAAATTATCGATACATCCAAATCCAGTCATGATGTATTCACTGATGCAGCTCAACTGCCCGTGGAAGATCTTTCCTTGCCCATGTTTCAGTACCTTTTGTTTTGTAGTAAGAGTACGATATGGGCACGTTTTCTCAATGATCTTCCATTGAAATCACCAGGATACAGAGCTACCAGATCTCTGCCACAACTCAGTGAGGTACGATTTACCAAATGATTTTTATAAATAAATTTTATACGATAGGGTGAGTCAGAATAACTTATCAAATGAAATAATTTTTGAACAAGGTTCAATTTCTAAAATCTGTTTCATGCATTGTAGGAAATTTGGGGTGGGAAATTGAAGTTGTGTACAAGTTAGCGGGAAAATACTGGTTACAGACCCTACTTTGGTTCAAAATGATGACAAGATGAAGAAGAAAGAATGGTGATTACTAGGGCACGGAAGTTCATGCAAAAGCATATCGTTTTTTTCTGTTTCCATTACACACATTTTAAACTTTTTTTAACAAATTACAGTATTGGGTGCGATTAAAAAAAGTTACTTTTAAATTGCATATAATTAAATATTTTGTTGGTTTTAAGATTTGGGAGCATATATTTGGTGAATTGTGGGGAATTTTTAATGGAGTTTTGTGAATTTTGGCGACACCCAGTTGAAGTTTTGCAAATTTCTGCAATTTTCGCTTCCATGGTGGTTAATTTTATCGAATTTTTGTGATTTCTGGTTCAATTTGGT
>JAQFZO010003146.1:0-10543 GCA_034695885.1 Geophilus flavus | reverse complement strand
CTCAGAAACTATTTTGATGTCGGGTTTGCTCAGAGAATACCAACAGGTGATCGACAGTGCAGAATGTCTAGGTATGACTACAACGCCATCTTCAGTCATTTTGGGGTAATCTGGCGGATACGTTGTCACCCACAATGGAGGGGCTAATTCAGCTGCGTGATGAAAAAAAAGTAAGTTGATGGAATTTTTAAAAAAATTTAAAAATGTATCATTGTTTTTTCGTACGATTGTTTGGTGAAAGTCCGATGCATTGCGGCAGTTCGTCGCTGAATTTTTCGTCGTTGCACTGTAGTTTCCTGCTTCCGACTAATTTCAGGTTTTGAGAGTTGCTACACCTGAGTGTAATATTGCCCAAATGTGGAATGGAAGAATTGTAAACGAGAAATTTGCCCTCGTAAAAGGCTTGTACTTGGGTGGATACTGTTGGTCTTTTGTATATGCAATCTCGCATTAAACTTTCGGTTGTGGGTCCTAAATATATAGCTGAAACAAAGTAGCCAAATATTAAGAAAATAATGGTATTTTGAAATAACGACTATCTTACGCAAACACTTGGTGTCGAAAGGTTTCCATTGTCCGTATTCACACTCAGCTATTAGTGATCCAATCGGGTTGGAGTAATTATCAGCACATTGTAAATCTACAAAATCTCCACTCATTGTCAAGTCTTCGCATTCGTTGATCTCGAGTCCGTTTTCGGTTAAATTTAATGAAAGGTCGGAACAGAGACACCTAGCTAATAAAAATTGTTTGAATTCAAATTTTCATTCATTTTTTGTTGTTGTTGAAACTTATGAGACGTTGCCATATCTATTGCACCATCTGGAACAGCCATTTTTAAAAGTTCGTAATTTGGGAGTGACTGATTAGGGAGTTGGACAACGAAACGTCTGGCGAAACATTTTCACAATTTGTGCTGGCCACACGAAGATGTTAGCACAAATTGTGACGAGCTGCTGCCATCACAATTTGTGCTAACAAAAACCCTTAGACATGGGTGCCAAAATTGGGCGCTCAAAATTTTGGCGTCTAGCTTCAGGCGCACAAAAATTAGCCCGAGCAAAATGTAAGATAAAATTCGACATGTATGCATTAGTTTGCACATGAAACAGTACCGAAAGCAGCACCAAAACAGCTAGGAAAGCCAATTTCCAAAGTTAGGCGCGTAAAATTGGCAAGGATATTCTCCCATTTCCTTCGGGCCTTATACGGCCAGCACAAATAGTGAAAATGTTTAGCCAGACATTCCGTTGCCATTGCCGTTGTACATGTATAGCAGAAACACTATCACTGAATACTGTATTACTTGTGGTTATAATCACAACAGCCCAAGTTTGCATTTATTATAACAACCTCAAGATTATACACATGAAACACGCAACCTCTTTATTACAGACTGGCACCTTACCTGGTTTGCAAGTTGGCATTTGATCTGACCATGTACCATTTTCACAATATCTTGTAGAGAAACTGACATTGGACTGCGGATGATTGACTGGTGTAATTCCAACATACAATTCATAACCAGGTTTGGTGCATTCGAATCTCAGTTCAGTACCATGATCAATCATTTCGGTACCATCGTTTCCCATCACTCCCTGTAATTATTAAGTATTGTTAGTTACATTTATAAAAGACAAAAGGCAAATGCCTGTCAGTTGTAAATGCCAAACGTAATGGCTTCTGTAGAAGTTGCCATCTGATGGCGACATTTTAAAAATAAATGAGTATTAATTTAAAAACAAACTCTTACATTCCATAATTCTTCATTCTTATACATCTGACCATGCGTCAGTTTGATGTCTTTGACAAAACATGATTCTACAAAAAGAAGAAAATGAAATTCTGTACATTGTCATGATTAAATCAGAACAAAAAAATTACGTTTTTGACACAGTTTATCAAGTTCTTCTGGATACTTCCATTCTCCACTTTCACACATTAAAACGACTCCTTTCTTTATTGGGAAATCCGTTTCACATTTAAGAGCCATGTGTTCACCATTAGCGATCGGTTCCAAGCATTCTCTTGCCAAGGTAAGGCTTTGTTCGTGTAATTTATCAAACTTCAAACTGTTGCAGAAACATCTGGCAGGGACGCATTCGAAAGACGGGGTCCACGTTCCGTTGTTGCATTTGACATAATCGTGGGTTTGCATCGTTTGATCCATACTGGACATTTCGTAACTCTTTTCGCAAGCCACTTGTGCTGAAGTGTTGTGCGGGAGAAATTTCCCTATAGGAATCTAGAGGAAAAAGAGAAAAAGATAGAAAAAAGGAAAATTAGGTTTTTAAGTTCACTAACATGCTCAGTGAGAAGGCAATGCAGGCAATGCCTGCCTCAAGGGGCTGCCTTGAAGGAGGCACATAAAACTCGCATATACACTATGGCCCAAGAGTATACGGACTGCACACAAAAATCATTATCGAAATTCGTTTAAACTGATTATTAGGGCACGGAAGTTCATGCAAATGCATATCGTTTTTTTTTTTGGTTTCTATTGCACTTATTTCATCATTTCTCAACAAATTACATTACGTGCAATTGAAAAATGATGCTTTTAAATTGCATATAATTGCATATTTTGATGGTTTTTAAAAATGTATGCAAATTTTGTTAGTTTTAAGATTTGGAGGCATATATTTACTGATTTATGGGAAATTTTGATGGATTTTTTATGAGTTTTTGCAAATTTCTGCAATTATCGCTTGCACAGTGGTTAATTGTATCAAATTTTTGCGATTTCCTGTTCAATTGGGTGATACTCGCCATTTTGAATAAAATTCAATCGAAATCACAAATTTGAAAAAATTAAATCGGAAATTAATTTCTGGTTTTAAGTTTTGCAAATTTCATTGAGTGGAGAAAATTCAATCCGGCTTCACTGAAATTTGCATAAAATCAACTAGAAATTGAGTTATGGTTGAAATTTTAAAAATTTAAAATAAATTTTATTTCATATCAGAACATGGAAAATATTTTTTATTCAATGTGCTTCTGCTTTTACCCCACAAAAATAACCGGACAGGTAAAAGGGACACTTTCTTTTTTACCATTTTAGATCTTTCATATTCAGTAACACGTTTTGAAACCATGAACCCATGTTTTATTTCAATGATCGAGCAGTGACCTGTAATGAAATTTATTGCACAACACTTTAAAAACGTCATTGCTTTTGACAAACTTTGTTTCTGAAATTTACTTAAGCAAGTCGGTGGTGGGTTAGACCAAGTTTCATCGTCCAAACATTCAGCTGATGCTTCTCCCATTATACTCGTATCATCATTGCATGCATATTCCACTTGTTTATTCCATGTCGTACCACTTAGGAAAATAATCGTTCCATTCTCAGGTTCCACTGGTTCGCCACAATCGATCTCTAGATGAAAAAAAAAATTACGTGTGTAGGGATGTACTCGGGACCGCCACTAAAGATGTTTCACATCAAAAATTAAAAAAGATAAGTTAGAAAAGTCGTAAAATAAAGAAACAAATTCTCTGTGGATTTCTAATGGGATTCACAATTATTTCTGGATTTCTCTCGAGATTTTTAATCGAGTTCTGAATTTCTTTCGGGATTTTTAATGGATTTCTGGATTTCTCTCGAGAATGATATTGGATTTCTGAATTTCTAATGAATTTAGAAATCTCAAATATCGCGAGGGACGAAATTTCCGCCAAAGCCGACCCTCCAACAAATTTGTGCCAAATTTAGTGCTGCCATCTCGTGATTATAATATTATTTTTAATTTATTTTCATAATTTATTCCAGTACGTAACTACGTATTTACCCAAACACAACGTGTCGTTCCCACTCCATACACCATCATCAACGCACTCTCGTTGCTCTGTTCCGTTAATCTTGTACCCAGGATCGCATTTATAATAAACAACATGGCCGTACAGCTCGGGATCGAATTTCACCACACCATTCTTCGGATCTTCAGGAATCGTGCAAGTTATATCAGGTGGTACCGGTACTGTAAAAAAAATTTAAGTTAAAATACTCGTTAACGTTTTTAAGTCAGCATTTTTTTTTTAAAATGTAATAATTTGTAATCCTACATTCACATACTGGTGCTTCACCCTCCCAGGTGCCGTCGGCTTGGCAGATTAGTCCCGCTCCTCCTAATAAGGCGTATCCCGGATTGCATATGAACTGGGCCTTGTCACCGAATGTGAAGTTGTCTCCACTTACTCTTCCGTTTGCTATCGGTTTCAGGGGATCGCATGGGTTTGCTATAGTGAAATTTGGAGAGAATGAGTTATGAATTAGGACTTAGTTGCTGATTTGGCTTACGATTGCAGGTCATATTTAATGGTGTCCATTCTGCGGTTTTTTGATCTCGGCTGAAACATCTGGAAATGAATGGTGATGGTAACTAGAAGATCTTCAAAATGACTATAGAAACGTTGCGTCTCGGTAATTGAACTAGATAGTTTAGTATACAATTTGTGTTGTTGTAAAAAAGTGTTCCAACAGCGATTCTCAAATGGCAGTTAGTCCATACGACCCTCTTAGTAGAGGTAAATGCAGAACTTGAGGGAATCCCTTTCCTTGCATTGCCTTAAGAAATGGGCTTAGTTAAGCTGGCCTACTTTTATGATGGGAGAGGTTACATGAGTGTACTTTACCTTCTAGTCAGTTCCAGGTCAAGTATTTTCGTCAAGGAATTCAAGGTCCCCCCCCCCCCCTAATTTCCCTTATCCCCTTTTTTCTCTCTGCCCAAAAAAATTGCTTCATAACTTTAAACTTACTCTGTTTCCGAAAGATCGCCTTGTTGATGAAAACCGTCATTGCATTTATACGAAGCATAGTCTCCAATATAATAGTCAGTCACTCCTTCTCTTGAGACATACCATGTTGAATTCACCACTTTGGGCAAATGGGTGCATCTTAGTCCTAAAATTCGAAATGTCGGTCAAATTGATAATTTACTTTATCCCACTACTAGTATGAGTTGAAAAACGAGTCCTCGACCTCCGGTCAGTCCGTGATTAGTAACTTGGTTTAAAGTGCTATTTCAGGCCCTGATATGGTGGAGTTTCTTGAGGTGTTAGTTGTTTTATGGTTGTAGTAGTAGTAGTGTCTGAGGGGCGGGAAACGGGGGTTCTTTGATCCATTGTGTCCCCTCGGGCTTCCTTTTACTCTCTCCTTCCATCTTTTAAAATTATTTTGAATTTGTTTGTTTTTTCCATTTTGATCGCGCAGCAACGATTTTTGCGTCATAACTCTGAGCAGTGATTTCAAGTCAAGTAAAATCACTTCTTTGGCGTGTAGAAGTGACCTGTTATGGTTGCGCATGGGTATTGTACATGTTATGCCATTTTCAAGCAGCCATGTCTTAACTGGAACTCTGTGGTGGTGATGGAGTTTGCTTTGGTGTTGCGCATGTGCAACAGTCATAGTTTACCTTTAATGGTGCAGAAAGGACGTTCGCCAGACCACTTTAAATCTCCTTGACACGTTCTTTTGTCCTCGCCGACAAGTTCGAACTCGGGTTCGCACGAGTACACTGCAGACATGCCAAAACTTAGGCCATCTAACATCGATACTCTACCATTCTCTATGCTTAACGGTTTTTTGCATTTCACATCTGTAGTCGAATATGAAAAAGATGATGAAATATGAACATACGCTTGATTTGAGGTAGCAATTAAAAGAGCGCAATCTTGTTTTTTAATGGTAATTGGTAAATAGGGTGACAATTTTTATTGTCAAATTTGAACAAAGGAAAAATGGGCCTAATCGCATCACAGTATCGGGAACTTCCGGTTTTCTTTTTAGGATTTGTTTTTAGAAAAATCTTCGTGAAATTTAGGACAGATGGAGAAAAAAATACACATCAGAACCATGGAGTTCAATCTCAGTCTCTTTCAACGGCTGTGTTCAACCTCTTTGATTTCACCGAAACCGGAAATGACTCGAAAAATATGCGCAGAACAAAATTTTTGACAAATAGGTTTTTCTGAAAACCTTCATTTAAGCAGGCGTTATAGTGACGTCGTGCAATCATTTACGACAACGAGGGACAACAAATATATTTCTTTGCCGATTACTCGGATGTCGCAAGCAAGACATCAAAATTCCATTTTAGAGTCAGCTCAGAACAACAAACCAAGCCAAGATGTAACGATATTGTGACGTCACAAGATGAAATTCACACATTTTCCTTTTGTCATTGTCAGAAAATGGAGTCGTAAGAGATTTTCCTGGACAGTCTCCGAAACAAGACCGATGTCCCCGGCTAACTTTGTCCCCAATTTCAAATTTTATTTCATTTTTTTAATTTTTTAATTTGTAATTTTGTTAGTGTAAATTTGCTTTGATGAGCGAGCGTGGTTTTAGATTCTACCTAAAGGGGGATGCATTGTTGTAAAACTTAAAAGTTTTCCTTCCCGCAATTACTATGGTTACATGTGGGTGTTTCAGATTATACGCTTTTCAGAAGGGGAGGGAAGTCGATCTTCCTGTTTATGCATTATTTAAAGGTTGACCATCCGTCCAATCTGTATGATTGTTTGGAATTTGTGAGTTTTGCTTAATTTTAAGTAAAAAAAAAATTGTCGTCCCCAAAAGTTCCATAGAAAACATGGTCACCTTAGCTAAGTCACCATTCACTTAGAATATCCTATTTTGTCTGAATCAGTTTTCAACATGTGGAATAGCAACAAATAGCAACAACAATTTTAACAAGATGGCGCTCACATTCTCAATTAATTCTTACACCATACATACCTGGAGTAATGCACACCATCCCACAAATGCCATCGCACTGACAGGTGGCCTTTGTATTTTTACATTTCTTTGTTTCGGAACAAGCCGCTCTGCACTCTCTCCTCGTCGCCGAAATGGCAGTCGAATTTTTTACACATTCTTCAGTCTTGGGCGCTGCACTGGGAGTCGGACTCGGCATGGCATCATCACCTGATACGGTCGTCGCTCCAGAGGCATCATCCGCTTTTGTCGAATCCGATTCAGCCGCGGCATCGTCTGCTTTTGTCGGATCTGTTGCTGCGGCATCGTCTGCTTCTGTGGGTGGTTCTGTGGTTGCTTCGGCTTCGGCCTCGGTGGTAACAACTGTGGTAGCTACCGGTGTAGCGTCATCAGGTCCTACAGCGGGTACATCAGGTGCATCATCTGTTACAGAAAAATTAATTTTTACTTTTAAATTATGGTACCATAGTTAATATAACCGCGTGATTCGAATTCGATTGCTTTGGGATCAATGGGATTGGGTTGCAAACAACAACATGAATATTGTTTAAAAGTAAACAAAACCAGATGTAAATAAACAACATGGCCATGTACACTGCAAAAATTTTCAGAATTACAAATGCTAAATTTGATGTAAATTTGTGGGCAAAAATATACTTTACAAACTTTGTTTGTGGTCAAAAGTAGCCGAAAAATCAGATTTACATTACATTTACAAAATTGAATTTACTGTACACCACTTAAAATAAGTTGTAAATCTTGATTTACATATCATCTTTCACGTCAATTTCTCACAATTTTACAAATTTAAGAGATCAAATTTAACAATGAATTTTACACTGAATTGCCTTTTGTAAATTTGAAATTTTTTGCAGTGATTCTAGGTGACCAAAACAACTATCGTATTACCCCGGAATAGACAACATGCCGGTAAAAGTGAATACCAAAAATTAAGTCTCTATTTCGACTAATATTCGTTGAAATAACGCCTCTCTTTTTTGATGAAAATTTGTCGAAATAACCAGTCATTAGGTAGGGCAGCTATTTCGACGAATATTCGATGAAATATTAGTCGAAATAGCCACTTCATTTTTGGTATTCACTTTTACCGGCATGTTGTCTATTCCGAGGTAATACGGTACGTGTATATTTTATAACTCATTTTAAAAATATATTTTAAAATACATTCCCAATCCACATGGCCATTCAACCCAAACTGTCTTTCCCTTTATTTTCTGCTCTCAAGTCTCAAGGAGAATGATTATTTGATTTGCTACTTTTTTAGCCATGCCCACCACATAAAAGGAAACACTGTTTACTCGACAGTAACTTTGATATTTATTTTTCCTTTCGGTATATTTTTAAACAGCATAAATAAATAAATACATAAAAGAAAAAAATCATTTTTACTCCATTTTGAATTTTCCCACTTCTGAAGCCATGCAGTGAAGCATCATCAGATAAAGGAAGGAGACAGCAAAAAATTTTTTCCTTTTTATATTTTTTGTTTTGTTTTCAGAGGGAGTAAATGATTGAAGAAAAATGTTAATTTGTTTACCAAAAGTTGTTTTGTGTAGTTATGTTAATTGTTTGAGCAGAAAGTTTGAGATTAAGTCATCTAGCAATTAAAAAATTGAACTGTCGACCTACATTCTGTAATCTTGCAACCAACTGTCAACACTTCTTCTGTCCAAACGACTCGGAAAAGAAGTTTAGAGGTAATGTTTAGTGTCTATTAAATTTATGATCCTGGCATTAATTTGGAAAACATCATAAACAAATTTGAATGGCCTTCTTTCTTACTATACAAGAATGGAATCTTGAGTAAATATACAGCGAAAGTTTTAAACCTTTCCTCATTCCAAGCTATTAATTTCTTTTAAAAAAAATTGTTGAAAATGTAAATGCCATAAAAATTCTTTAAACAACAATTGCAAATTGTTGGTTGTATTGTTGGATGTTAACAATTGTTTAACAAGGAAAAAAATTATGGGTGTGGTTGATGAAAGTTTTATCACAACAATCATTCAACAATGTAAAAAATTGTGACAACTGTTTGTCAATGAAAAAATTATGGCAGTGATTGTTGAAAATTTTATCATAACAATCATTTAACAATATAAAAAAATCATTCAAATTATTTATAAGATTTCATAACAATTGGAGTCCATTCCATGCCAACAATTGTTAAAATTCTTTACACATTAAACAATTATAAATTGTTGGTATAATAATTATTGATTGTAACATAACAATTATTTAAGAAAGAAAAGAATTATGGCAGTTATTGTTGTTGAAAATTGCATCCTAACCAATCATTCAACAATGTAAAAAATCGTGGCAATAATTATTTGGAAGGTTTAATAGCAATTGTTTATAACAAAGAAAAAAGTTTCATCACAACAAACATTTAACAATGTAAAAAAAATTTGTAATAATTGTTCGTAAGATTCCATAACAATTGCAGTCCATTCCATACCAACAATTGTTTTAAATTCTTTAAAAAAAAAACTATGCAAATAACCTTAGCAAAGTCATAAACTTGTTTTAGTCATGCATGTCAATCTGCATACCAACATACCCCCAACAGACTAATCAAATCAGCAACGGTTCCTTATCTCATAAATTCATATGTCAGTTCAAAAACAGACAATAGCCAGTTTGCAACATGTCATAAGTTATAGTTATGACTTAAAAAATAATATTAAAATGTTATAATTAAAAGCAGACCTGTGTCACACATTGATATACTTATGCGTGTTTAAGCGTAAGTCATTAGGGAGTTTGAAAAACCCTTAAGCTTACTTATAAACGTAAGTCTTATCTACTTATAAATTTTTTAAAGCTAAAAGTTAAGGCAAAAAAAATTATAAGAACATAAATTATATGTTATGTAAATTTCCTATAACATTTTTTGATATGCCGCAAATAGGCTAATACCAGATCTGATGCATCATGCAAATAATTTCTCTAGAAACACCAAAACACTGCCTTTTGTGACCATAATATTCCCAACTGGCCACTTCACAGGTGAGTCATAGGCTACTGTACTCGCAATGGTATGTGTTTACTCAATCCTTTCACCGTTTTATTTAGCTCGATCCAACAGATTGTTAACTCCCACACACTACGGACGTTGCCCCTTTAAAATTCCACCTAACGCCCGTAACGAAAGAACAAAAATACTAAGCAGATGCAACGTCCAGACATCAACAAACTGCTTCAATGGCGTCTACGGGCTGTGGCTCAGCGCATAACTTTATAGACTAAACGTATCTCTACTTATAGATTCAAAACATGTCACTTCAATCAAAATTTTTAACTTCGGTAAACCTCTATAAGGCTTGGTTCCCACATGCGGCTTGTTTGCGGCATTTTGTTTAGATTTTGTTAAAACTAGCATGTTTTTCAAAGTTAGAAATTTCTAACTATAAAAAGTGTCTCTGTGGTGATGTCATGACATTTGACCTCCATGACCTCTCCTCATCTGCTAACCTTACATGCATGATACAACATGGCTGCTCGAATAGAGCATTCGATCGAGAACACAAAGTTTGCTTGTTAAGGTCCAAAGAATACCGATAAACTTACCTAACAAGAAGGATCGATTAATGCTTTGAATGTGTCAATCGCTACTATTGGTCGATTAGCCGACAAGCAAGCGACACATTCAAAGCACTAATTGATCCTTCTTGTTATGCTTGGTTCACACTAGGCTGTAACGTAACTTTACTTAACATAACTTAATGTAACTTGACTTAAGCCTGTTCACATCAGCTAGTCACAGCTTGAAAGTTGGACCAATCACAGTGAGAACCCAAATTG
>JAQFZO010003145.1:0-10545 GCA_034695885.1 Geophilus flavus | reverse complement strand
TCCACCCTGTTTGGTAGGTTTTGAAAAATCCTGATTTTTTAAATCCACCCTCGTTTACATGATGGATTTTTTGAATCTGAATTCAGAAAATCCGGATTATTTGTGCCATGTAAACGTAGTGATAGTTTCATGACACTTTTCATAGTTCAAAGTTTATGCATTATTATGCTTGTACAGAAAAAATTGCCTGTATAAAAACCTTCCAGGTTTATAGAATGTTCGTTGAGGTGTGAGTGTATAACAGCACGTACATGGTGCATGCATCGCTTCTTGGGCTCTTGGCTAAGAATATCTCAGACCATAACCCCCTGTAAAGGGTTATGCTCAGACACACACTAACTCTTCTTGCTAATTCTGATTTTTTAAATGAAATAAGACCATTGATACAATTTTATTTAAAAGCGAGGAAAAATAGGCGGTAAAATTATTCTGTTTTACAAAATATAGCACATACGTACGTACATACCTTTCTTAAAACTACCGTACTGAAGGTTACTAAATCTTTTTTTATGAGACTGTAAATTCACATTAAATGGGCGGGCAGAACTAAGATAAACTACTAATAGTACCACATACTGGAATCACACGGATTATTTTTACAAAGCGGAGATACTTTCCAGTAGTTCCGGCATTACTAGGCGCCAAGTGGCTGCTTGGCACTGAAGCTGAAAGGAGCCTTCTTGTTATCTTTTATCATTTCTTCTTTTCTCACTTTGTTTTCTTTTTTCTCATGGTCTTCTACTGCATGTGCCATCAATTAGGATTAATTGGCCTTCCGTCTCTTCCTTCATTCCTTTGATGGTTATTCGATACCTACTTCGTTTTTTTTTCCTTTTGGCCAATGGTGTCTTTCTTGTTCAATTGCACTAAGTTTGCCTAAGTTGACACGGAAATTTGGGTCGAGAACAGCGCCGGGAGTCGACAATGTCCGCTCTGGCGTTGACAGTCGCATCCGCGTTCGCGTCTGCATGACGTACGTATACCATTGGCACCAATGTTGAAGTGGCCATCACTTCTACTTGCATTCGCAATTGCTGTCGCACCAAAATAATCTTCTATTTCCGCCAAAAACAACGCCAATCAGTCCTCAATCAATGATTTCCACAAGCTGTGTTGAGTCAAGGAACAAGGACTAACAAGTAAGAAAATAAAGGAAAGCGACATCTGATGTAAACTGCGATCACGATGTCGGTGGCTTTAGATGTTTGGATTCGCAATTGCTGGCGCACCAAAATAATCTTCTATTTCCGCCAGAAACAACGCCAATCAGTCCTCAGTCAAGGAACAAGGACTAAGAAAATAAAGGAAAGCGACATCTGATGTAAACTGCGATCACGATGTCGGTGGCTTTAGATGTTTGGACGTTTGTTGTTTATTTTTCTTCAACTTACGGAATTTAATTTAATGCTGAAGAAGTTATGTCTATGTGTAAAAAACATCGGGTTTCGATGTATGCCTGAAAATGTAAAATATATAATTTATAAATAATTTCCAAATTATTACGGCGGGTTTTTGCGCTACACTTTTGCGGGAAATATTAAACAATTGATTAATGGGAGTGTAGGTTTGTTTGATAAGGGGAGGGGAGAGAATTTCCCAGCCCTATCACTGTGTGGTCACCCCTCCCTCATCAGTAGGCACCTAGCGGCATCTTGGTGCTGAAGTTAATAAGGCCTACTGGTTATCTTTTTGTACTTCTCTTCTCTTGTGAAGTAGGGGGAGAAACTTTCAAGCTCTACCTCTGTGGTTCTCCCTATTAGTGGGCACCAAGAGGCGTTCTTGGTGCTGAAACCAATATGGCTTACTGGTGATGTTTTTTTCTTCTTTCCTCGCTTCTTCTCTTTTCTTTTTTCCTGTCTCCATTGTTTTCTGGTGTTCTTGGTCTTTTCGTTTTGGGGCTTTTTCCTTTCTGTGGTTGGAGGGGATGACGTGGAGATTTATTCCTTACTTGGTATAACCCGAGCCCACATAAAGTGTTAAAAAAACAAAAGCAGAAAATCCTTAAAAATCCCAAATCTTTAACAACAAAAATGTGGAAAAAATCCAAAAAATGTATAAAATCATTACAAAATCATGAAATCTTTAAAAATCTCAAAAATAAAAAATATAAAAAACCTAAAAAATCCAATGAACCAAACAAATTCAAAAAATCGAAAAATCCAAAATAACATTACCAAATGTCAAATGTTTAGCCATGAAAAGTACCGCTCCGATCAGTCTGAAAAAGGTTTGGTGAGATAAGATTGAAATAAATTGCACTTTTGGATCAATTCTAGCATCCTTAAGCGCTTCAACAATTTTAGTGTCAAAAAGAACTTTTCATAGTGATATTGAAAGAGCTGTCTGAAATCTTACTACGGTAGTCATTTTGCTTACTTTTATTCATTTTTGCCTCGTCTTTGGTGCCGTTACTTTAATTTGTAAAACCTTTGTGAATATCGTGTCGCCATTTTATTTGTCATTCGTAATTACTGGATAATGTAATTATTTTATTCCATGGTGAGTTTGTGATAATTTCTCTCATTGAAAA
Source organism: Geophilus flavus (assembly GCA_034695885.1). Taxonomy (NCBI): domain Eukaryota; kingdom Metazoa; phylum Arthropoda; class Chilopoda; order Geophilomorpha; family Geophilidae; genus Geophilus; species Geophilus flavus. The sequence goes on along the minus strand of JAQFZO010003145.1, from coordinate 8,015 downwards.
CAAAACGGTACGTAACAAACAAACGATTTTTTTTTGTAGCAGGTTCTTTAGATTTAGAGTAGACTGGGCCGTCAATACAGATGCAAACATTCTGGGAAAAATATTTCTCTTTATCGGGGAGGGGGGGGGAGAAACTTTCAAGCCCTACCTCTGCGTGGTTCCCCTCATTAGTAGGCACCGAGCGGCTTCTTGATGCTGAAGCCGACATGGCCTTGGTGATCTTTTCTTTCCTGTCACTTCTTTTTCCACTTTTCTTTCTTCTTCAATTTCCTTTTCCATGTCTCCATTTGTGTTGGGTTCCTGGTTGGTTTTACTTTTTAGGGGACCTGTTTTCCTTTCAGTGGTTTGAGGGGAGATTGGGATGTTTATACATACTATTTGGTGCCTCTAAAAGTGCGTTTTCATGTGCGCGACTTCGCGCCTAAAAGCGAGCGAGATCCTAGCTTTTTAGGTCATATGACCAGCAGCAGCCAATCAATGGCCTTCAAGAGTGGCTCTGCAATCGCGATTGTTCAAAATCGCTCGCTTTTAAGCGCGAAATCGCGCACATGAAAACGCACCTTTACATCAATGTTGAAGTGGCCATTACTGCTACTTGCATTCGCAATTGCTGTCGAACCAAAATAATCTTCTATTTCCGCCAGAGACAACGCCAATAAGTCCTCAACTCCTCATTCAATGATTTTCACAAGCTGAAAATGCAAAATATAATATAATTTCCAAATAATTTCAAAATTAATACATCTGGTTTTGCTTTGGCGCTACACTTTTGCGGGAAATATTAAAGAGTTGATTAAAGGGAGTGTAGGTTTATTTGATAAGGAGAGGGGAGAGAAATTTCCAAGCTCTATCACTGTGCGGTCACCCCTCCCTCATCAGTAGGCACCAAGCGGCATCTTGGTGCTGAAGCTAATAAGGCCTACTGGTTATCTTTTTACTTCTCTTCTCTTGTGAAGTGGGGGGAGAAACTTTCAAGCTCTATCTCTGTGGTTCCCCCTATTAGTAGGCGGCGTTCTTGGTGCTGAAACCAATAGGGCCTACTGGTGATGTTTTTCTCTTCTTTCCTCGCTTCTTCCCTTTTCTTTTTTCCTGTCTCCATTGTTTTTTAGGGTTCTTGGTCTTTTCGTTTTGGAGCTTTTTTCCTTTCTGTGGTTGGAGGATGAAGTGGGGATTTCTTCCTTACTTGGTATAACCCGAGCCCACATAAAGTCATAAAGTGTTGATTTTTAAATACAAGTGTTGATTTTTTTTGATTTTTAAATACCAGAAATGAACGATGGCGTTTCTGCAAAGATGTTCTCCATTTGCACAAACACTTCAATAGTCTTCCGAATGAATTAGTGTGTAAAACAATATATCAAAATTGTCAAAATTGGTTGGTCTAAAGTTTACTTTGTACTGCATACGTAGTACGTATGCAGTACAAAGTAAACTTTAGACCACAGAAAGAAACAGTTGTAGGCAGCAGTAAGTGGGTTTCCACTTACACGCGACTTAGAGGGCAGGGTAAAACGTTTCCATGCTCGTCTGGTAGCCCAGGGGTTTCGCCAAACCTTTCGGATAGACTACGACGAGGTCTTTTCCCCAATATTTTCCTATTTTCCTACGTTTATTTTTTGTTTTGTGTGTTGTCAAAATGGGTTAGAAAGATATGGATATGGAAAGATTATGGAGCAAATGATCACGATGACACCACTTAATGAGACAAAAATATTACAAAATTAAGATACAATTTGGTTATTTATGAATTACTCAACTGACCCTCAGAGTGAGAAGAAATTTTATGATAGTACGTATTACGTACTATCATAAAATTTGTTGTAATCAGTGCAATTTATAACTGATCTGATGGACCGCTTTAGAACATCCTTAAGCGCTTCAACAGTAGCTATTATAGTAGCACGCTCTTTAGATTTAGACTGGGCCGTCAATACAGATGCAAACATTCTGGGGAAAAAAATTTCTCTTTACCGGGGAGGGGGAGGGGAGAGAAACTTTCAAGCCCTACCTCTGCGTGGTTCCCCCCATTAGTAGGCACCGAGCGGCGTCTTGATGCTGAAGCCAACATGGCCTACTGGTCACTTCTTTTTCCACTTTTCTCTCTTCAATTTCTTTTTCCATGGCTCCATTTGTGTTGGGTTCCTGGTTGGTTTTACTTTTTAGGGGACCTGTTTTCCTTTCAGTGTTTTGAGGGGAGATTGGGATGTTTTCTGGCAGTATGGCCATTGCGTCCGCTTTCTTCTTTGGGAAATGAGAGTAGCAGGTTGGGGCGTCAGGTCTCCCCCCGACACCTATGACAATGAGTCTTTGCATTCCTCCTTTCTTGGAGGTTCTGCTGGGGCTATTCTATCTTCTGATTGCAGCCCAGGGTAGGCATTTGACGTTGATTAAGGATGAGTAATTTTTTTTGTCTTTCTTGTTAAATTTTGTTCTAGTCAGGTGACGTATGGCCATTGTAGCCGCTGGCGACCTTATAAGCACTATGTCTGTCTGTCCTTACCACACAAAAATATCGCATTGGTAAAAACTCATCATTTATAATTTAGATAAGAAAACGACTCAATCGATGTCTGGACTACCAAGAATCCCTTTTTGGATTATTGGTTTCTTTTTTGACGTCTCGAATCAAAAATCTCTTCTTGTTCAATCCTCAGATCCTCGATACTCCCTTGTCTGACCAAACTGTTTTCATTGGAGTCTTGGTATTCCTTCTCACTCTGAGGGTCAGTTGAGGTCTGTCTGAGCCCAAGGGATTACATGAACCGCCTCCCTATACTTTCCTCAATTCCATCGGAGGTTATTTGATTTTTTTGGTTTGTCTTTTTTGTATTTTTGTGGGAGTAGAAACTTCCAAGCCCTATCTCTGTGGTTCCTCCTATTAGAAGTGACTTCGTTCCACTGGATCGACTAGGTTGTTAAAAGACAATAAAGGCACATACTTGTGGATTGGGAGGAGAAACTTCCAAGCTTTAGCTGTATTAGGGATGTTAAACGGGTCTGGAAATACCCGAAACTCGTACACGGACCTGTTAGGGTTTAGGATCAGGTCGGATAGAGTAGAGTAGCGTCACAAGACTCGGGTAGGATCGGGTTGTGTATTTTGGAAATAGCCAACCAACAATTTGCATTTTTCAAAATTGTTAAGCAAATTACGTCACAAAACTGAAAACTCATTGCTCCTTCTCCCCTGTAGTAAACATTGCCTGCATTGCTTTCTCACTACGCTGTTAAATAGATGGAAATAAGTCAGTAAAATAATCTTTTTTCTCTTTTTCTTATATTATTTTTATTTTACTGTAATTTTGTTTACATAACCAATTTATTAGAAATAAAAAGAAACTTTCTATTCAAATAATAAACTGTCGACAGAATCTTTTGACAATCCGCAGCGTTTGTTAATGATAATTAGACTGCCATAATTAAACTTATGCTCACTACTGAGGGTTGTAGCAGATAGTATCTGCTACAAACTTCAGTAGTGAGCATAATTGTATCTGCCAGATACAAGCATACAGTGTATATCTAATGCAGTATGGTATTACAGATAAATTGGAAGTTTGTTCTTGTGATTCCCAGAAGATTGTGTAAAAGTGAATTTTCTAAAAATTATTTTACGATTTTAACGATCCCATTTCACTGCATGTGGAATGGGAAACCCACAAAATTATTATTTACAGTATTTATTCTATTTTGCAGTTTCTCTAGAAATTAATTCCAAACTGTACGTTGCATAAATCCATTCTTTTTATTGAAAATCATTACAACCAATACAAAAAAAAGCAATAAGAAAATATTCACTAAAACAAAATTCAAACGACTTTCCATCACCACTTCTTCCACTCCATGCCATCGGGAGGTTTGCAAGTTATCTTTTTCTTCTTCACATTACATTTATAAATAAATTTAAAATTTATTTACAACTTTTTTTTTTAACTACGGTAAACAGGAAACACCACACAATCAAATTCTATTTTCACCATCTTTTCTACGATGTTTCCTCTCCCTCCCGGTCACGTGAACTCGACCTTTTCCGTTTACGACGCTCTGCATCCTTGTCTCTTTCTCTTTCACTCCGTCCACCTTTAGGCATTAGGCATTAGGCAAAAATAGTGTAAAATTGGCACTGACTTGTTGCCCCAACACAAAGGAGGACATATGACGTTTAAATTAAGCGATTGTGTAAAATCATGGATTGATGAGCCTTAAAGATTTGTATTTTTATTGGTTTTGATTCAATTTTATGTAGATGACAGGTTCCTTATGGCCGTCATATAGTTGCCATTTTTTTCTGTAACTTAGTTTTCTGTGGACAGTTCGATTCCGGGGCATATTTTGGATTATTATAAAATGTTTATTATATTTATTCAAAAATAACCAAATTGTATCTTAATTTTCTAATATTTTTGTCTCATTGTGGTGTCATCGTGATCATTTGCTCCCATCATGTGTAAGTATGGCGAATTAATTCAGCAAGCGCTGAGTAATTGGCTGAAACAAGTCATGTGAATTTGTGAAATTCTTCGTTTCAAGGTATTTCATTTCATTTGTCACACTCACAGCATGTGCTCACGCGTTGACCGTTGTGGAAAATGCTTTGCTTTTGTTCGAGCGTATAATTATTTTTTATCGGTGACTTTTAGTAGGTTATGTAAAATCAATGAAAATTCGATTCTATGCAATCGATTTAGACATAAAACGTTCACTTCCGTTGGCGGCCGCTGTTTTGAAAGATGCTCAAATTTCAGTCGAATTTTCTTTTTATTTTTGGGATGGGGTATGTGGCCCACCCCCATCCCCTCCGCCCGCTAACCTAACTTTAACCAATTCTCACAATAAATCGGGAAGTGTCACTCCAATATCACGGCCGTACGCCCCAATGTCTTCGAACGTCAGCCAAAACACCTTCTAAATTTATAAAAATAAAATGTTATTTAATAAAATTGAGAATTATTTAAATCTACAGTCCGTTTTAAACGTATGGGATTTGAGTGATTTTTTTGTGAAATTACAGTAAAAAAAATTATTTCTTAATTGCTAGAGCCCATTTCGTGTGTAGTATTTGAAATTTGGTGAAAAAGTGTAGGAGAAAAAAATTAAACATTTCCAAAAACGAGTTTTCACAATTTTTCCAATAACTCAAGAACCAAATGAGATAAAATTAAAAACTAAACTGATTTAGGATGTTTGATTTCTTGGCAAACTTTTCTAAAATGGATGTATTGGCCTCAGTAAGCCTCACAAAAAGTTGTTATACAGAGCTACGTAATTGACTTCAAGGGCCCGATTTTTTTAAAAAAATCAGTGCACCCAAAATTTTCTATGGAATACTACTATGACTTCGGGATAGTTTAGAACATGCAACGTCCTATCGATGTACAACCCTAGTCCTTTTGTGTTGAGAACTCTGGAACTGAACTAAAATTTGTATAAATGCACTTTAGTGGCCTCTTGTTTTAGGATAGTTGAACCGCAACCTGAATTACCCGTTGCTGGGCCGCCTGAAGGTGAGCGTCAATTTTATCAATTTCATCAATTGACAGTTGTTGGGTCACTCATTATTGACGAAGTGAGCGAAAGAATTAAATACACTACTATTTATACAATTTTCAATTCATTTGCATGAATGCAATATACTGTTCAAAAGCGAAGTAAGTTTTTCCCACCTCGCTGCCCACAGAGACCCCGATTTTACGGTATTTACAGATTGCTAATGTGGAATCCGCATTTATTACAGTATCTTCCACACCAGAGACAAAACTGTGCATAACTGACGGGATAAACACATAAAAATCCTGCCTCTTTGTGGTTATTCCCATTAGTAAGCGCCAAGTGGCTGCTTGGTACTGAAACTAAAAAGGCCTACGGGTTATCTTTTCTTACATATTCAATCTTTATGCTCCTCTTTTCTCACTTCTTTATCTGTTTCTAGGGGGAGAAACTTCCAAGCCCTGCCTCTACTATATGGTTTCCTCCGTTAGTGGGCACTGAGCGGCGTCTCAGTTCTGAAGTTAACAGGATCTACTGGTAATCTTTTTTCTTTTCTTACTTCTTCCTTTTCCACGAAGCGTGGCACAAACTTCCAGAGTTTGCGTTTCACATTCAAGTTTCCTACTTAAAAGAGAGAAAAAGAAATAAAAACTAGAATATCTATATTTTAATTTTTATTCCCACTAAAACAATCATGGTTATTATAAAAATCATGCTGTTGATAATTACGGCATAATTATTTTTACGTGTTGTCAAGATCAGAAATTCCCTCGCCATCACTTCACTTGTCTCTTGTCTGTATGTGGTCCATCGTTTAATATTGAACTGTAATGCACTTTGTAGTGATGTATCATACATACTCTTTGAATCGCAATCATCCAGCGCGCCGAGAGCACAACAAAGCCACAATCCTTTTTTTACTGTGGATAAAATTTTTTAATTTTTAAAATTTTAAATTTAATAATTAAAATGAAATAAAAATAAAAATAAAATCGCAAAATCACATTTTCTTAAAGGCATAAAATTTGAGGGAAACGATATATGAAATCTACAAAGAAAAAAAAACTAGGTTTATTTGTGTAACCATTATAATCATTTTTCTAATTTAATCAGTACTTTTTTTTTTTTACAAATTTCTTTCTCCTCCCCAATATCACTCGATGCTCGTCCTTTTGGTACCATATATGTGCAAGCTATAGATTTTCCACATTTAAGAGGAAATAAATTTTACTTGAAATGTTTCATAGTTGTAATTGAAATATAAAATTACCAGAATAGTACGTAACAACTGAAACTGTTTTCTATCTTCGTAATAAAAAGCACAAAATTTGAGGTAAACAAGATTTATTTAATTCTTTTAACAAACTACATGTTTACTAATACAAACAATTGCAATTTGATATTTAAATTTCAATTACATCATGTTTACTAATACAAACAATTGCAATTTAATATTTAAATTTCAATTACAGAAACTAAATTTTCCAAAATATTTCCCGTGGTCATTCTCCAATTTTTAATATTCTTTGAGATACTACACCACATCTCTCCATGTCTAGGCTCGGCTTTCAAACACTTTTCTATCGCCTCTTCGTAGTCTTCCTTCGTTCCTAAAGTCTCTTCATACTTCACTAAATGTCCCCATGCATCACCGAAATCCGGATCGATTTTCAAGGTCTTCTCAAACCACTTCTTCGCATTCTTGGCATTTCCTTCTGCCCAAAACCACTTGGCGACGGCCAAAACCACTCGAGGGTCGTTGTCAAACCGCTGCATCGCGTCAGTCATTCGTCGTAAGATTCATTAAGTATCGTCAAATCCAAGTGCATGAACGCTTTCATCAGTGTGTCACGTTGGACAGTGAAATTCTTCCATTCGGTGTCGTAAGCATCTAAAATCGCCTGCTCATCATCGTGTTCCAAGACTTTCGACGGGATCTTTTCGTATTGCTGCGAAATTGTTTTCTTCAATTCTTCGAGAAGGTTTTCCGGACCGTAGGAGTTCCATGCGCAAATATCATAATGGAAACGGTTTTTATGAGCATTTTCCATTCGGTTACACTGAATTTTTCTCCGTTTAAAATTTTGATAATCGTCGGGAGAATTTTCTGGTACGGTAACTGTCTTCGAATTCGTATTTTCCTCTTCTGTCTAGTAAACTCATTGCTGCGTCGGATTGAAAAATTTATGTAAACAGAGATGCACTGAGATGAGATTGCAAGATGTGCCGATGACTATTCTCGCAATGCATTGATATACTGAAGGTTTCTGATTGTGAAGGAATAGAATTTGATTAGTTCGTGTAGTGCACATGTGATTTGTCGTCATATTAGATTGAGTAATTAAGCAATCAAACATCAAAGTCACATTACATATAGTGAAGTCACATTTGATCCAGGGGATAATCAAGCATGTGTGTGTGACGTCACTCTGTGCCATGCAAAAAAGAAAGTAGCGAAACTTCCGTAATTTGCGGGGAGAGGATGTTAAGTGTTCTTGTGGGGCGATTGATTTGCAAAACATAAGTAA
>JAQFZO010003144.1:0-10545 GCA_034695885.1 Geophilus flavus | reverse complement strand
TCACGGTTTAAATTACATTGGGCTCATGCCACTCGCCAGATGGCAGCCGACAAAACTGTGGAGGAATGGCTAAAAAGTTTGTAGATCAATGAAGTAAGATGAAAGCCGGTCCCGTATGGCCTTGCTAGCTGCTGGGGACCTAAGATGAACTACATTACCTACCTATGATTTCTGTTTTTTGTGTATAACTTCTGTTTAACATCATAAATTATTTTGATTATTGTTTTTTATAAATCACCAAGCCTTTAGTGACTTAAAAAAAATTGGGATGATAAAGGGTTAAATGCTATCAGTATTCAGAATTGTGTGTTAAAAGGTGTTTGGCCAGTTACTTATGGTTGCTAATATATGTGAATCTTTGACTGATTCGCAGCATTCTGCATCCTTGGGGGAAGGCGTTTGAAATAGTCACTGTCCATAAAAATTTGTCATTAGTATACTGATTTTTATCAGTTTTCAGGTTTTATAAATATCAATTACCGGTTTTTAGAAAACTCCGGTAAACGACAAACCTTAGTTAAAAACAATTCAAAAATCCCACTTTTTTGTCATGTTTAAACTTTAATTTGATTATACTTTAAAAGAGAGCGTGATGCCATGTTGGGTAGCCAGTTGTTTGTCCTTCGTGGGTTTACTTTAATTGTGCAAGGTGATAATTTGAATAGATACTTGACCTTTTCTTGTCTTTATGGGTTCGCAAGACATTTCCTCGCCTCGACTTTTTCCCACGTTTTTGTCGAGAGGCGGGACGAAGCGAACGGAAGCTAGATGCCCCCGGCTACGACGGAAATGGGTGCTCAGTTGAAGACGCTCAGGTAGTCTTCTACGTACTTATTAATAACCCCTTCTTCGAATCAAATAGATCACATGCGTTTATTATTTCCTCATGTATTTTTAATTGCGACAGTTGTTATTCATAGTGAATGGTTATGCTCATGCCATTCCAGCAGCTGCCCTTCCTCCTCCCGTGCTGCCCTGCAGAGCTATAGGAATACTATACAGGATGCTTAAGACATGAAAATAGTGAAACGTAATGTGAAAAATTGTGAAAATAGTGGAAAATAGAGAGGAATTTGTCGGATAAAAATAAAAAATAAAGAAATATTGTGTGAAATTTGAAGAAAAAATTTAAAAGAATAAAAAATATGGCTGGTTTAGTATTTGTCGATTTCTGTACCAGCTATATGTTATGTTATGTTTGAATGATTGAAAAATGCTATTTTTATGTAGCATATTTTTGTGTATTTTGATAGTTTTATTTTTTTTAAAAAGCATTTATTTTTTGTCGGTTTTAAGATTTGGGAACACATTTGGTGATTTATGGCAAATTTTTGATGGTTTTCTGTGAATTTTTGCAAATATTTGCAATTACTGGTTGCATGGCGATTATAATTTTAATTTTATCCAATTTTATTCATTTTCATTTCAATTTGATGAAATTCAGGCATTTCAAACAAAATTCAAACCACCATAAAATCACAAATTTGAAAAAAATTAAACAAAGTGATTTCCTGCTGAATTTTTGCAAATTTCTGTGATTGGACAAAATTCAACTAGAAATTGATTCATGATTAAACATTTACAAATGTCTGCGATTTCGATTTGTATTTTCTCCAATTTCAGCGAACTTTTTCCCTTTCAATTGAATTTGGCAAATTTTAATACCATACAGAAAAATATTTCTATAATTTTCATAGCATAAATGCATGCACATTTTTAAGTTTTTAAGAGCATGAATTTCTAATCCATGTCCTAATCACGATTAAATTTCAAAAAATAGTCCAAAAAAATCATCACTTTCTCCTTCAACAACTAACCCCACAAGCTAAATCGGAAGTAAATAATTACACAGTATCAATGCCAGCTATTAACGAAATATATTTCATTACAAGGTATACGTATATCTTGCGTGTGTACCCGTATCTTCTCCCCAACAAAAGCCTTATTTCTTGGACACGAACTAAACCGGAAACTCTAGATAGACAGTTTGGGTCACCGGAACTCGATACATATAAGTATTCGCGTGGCGGCCGTGCGTCCACCTTCCGCCCTGCAGGCGCGCGCAATTATGTGGACAGGTAGCTGCAGCACAGGTGCGGCGCGGTGATGAAAAGGCACCCCTCACCCCGCCTACGCGTCTCCAGAGACGCGCAGGCTTCTCTTACTGGAAATGAACTCCTTCGGCTCTGTCCACTTCTTTGACGGTGGTCACTTTGGCGTCAAATTACATATAATTTTTTTTTGTGGGTGTTTCTTGGGTTCTTGGGGTACCTGGGGTCTGTAATCGGGAAAATGAAAAGCGAGGGATGGACACGACGCTGCTGACCGTTGATTTTGTGAGGGAAAATTGAATTAAAAGACTAATGACGTATGGAAAGAGGAATATCACGTGACTTTTGATTTACCTTGAGACGTTGGGTTGTAGTAATGGACTGTGATTACGGTTTGGGGGTATTTTTGTATTGGTGCAGGAGGGTGAGGGGGAAAAATTGAAAGAGAGACATTAATTGGTCAGTGGTGGAGCGGAACTAAGAGTTTCAACTCATACTTCAACGCGAAAATGATTTATGAAAAATTTATTGGGGATAAAATGATTGGAATTTGCAATTGGTGGTTTGGTTGAATATGAAAAGAATGAGAAAAGGGGATTTTTTAAAATATTTTTTGATTGGTACTCAAATGACGTTCTTGTAGATCTGCGTGCATGCTAGTCAGACCCATCTACACTGCAGAATTGAGAGAACAAGTTGAACATGAGCATTGTGTGCACAATAGTAATTATCCAAGTGTTAGTGTTCATGTTTGTTATTCATTTACATATTTGTGTTAATTTTTATTATTTATTATAAACGCTTGTTTTCTTGAAGCTGTTTGCGTTTCCTGTGTGAATGCAACAGCTCGGACTTGCTTGCGTCACAACGCGATAAATATTTTGTGTAAATTCATTTAAATTTATTATAGTGAAAAATCTAGTGTGTCGAAAACTTTGTTATACCGAAAATTCTTTTGATGAAAACCTCGTTATAACGAACAAATAGAATCGAACTTCACAGTAACGAACAAATAGATTATAGTTCCCTTGTGATTTCATTATAACGAGGTTTTACTGAAATTAATTATAATTGGTTAATGAGTTTTGAAGTATAGGCATCCGAGGCCTTTGCTGTGACTACTTGAGTTCCTTTTTATGCTTCTATGAGGCCAAAACATGGATTAAGTTTGTGTTTTGATGAAAATTCCTAAATATTTCATTCGGTATAAAGAGAGAAAGTTGTAAAATATTATAACATAACTGTAAAAGTGTTTGAACTTCAAACGTTCACCCTAAATTGAAACTCTCGAGACTGTTGGGAGTTTGGAGCAGAGGAGAGCGGGGCGGGGGTGGGAAGGGGGGAACAAACAAACCCCGCAATTATAATGCCAACATCCCATCCCCTTTTCACGTCCCTCACTCATTCATTTCCTTGGGAAATGAAACTTTCTACCCACAACCCACTTCAACTTTACCCATCAGACCTCAATTATCGAATGTGATCCACTCCAAAAACATTCTCGATACGTTGCAACACGTGACCGACACGTGACACATCAAACTGCGTTGATTACACGAGTCGCGCAGGATTAACCAACACGAGGCTCACCGTCAACCATATTAACCTCCCATTCGACACGGATTACCGGCCAACAGATGCCATTTTTCCTTCTATTCCAAAAATATTTTTATACAGTGTGGTTAAAAAGTCTAGTTCTTTCCAAATATTTAAATATTTTCCAAACTAACATAGATGGTGCAAACATCACAAATATGCTTTATGCAGGTCGGACCTCATTGTAATGAACTTCGATATAAAGAATTTCACAATATAGCGAATTATAAATTTCATTGAGTCTGTTGTCCTGTCTGCCCTATGCTAAAATTTTTCGTTATAACGAATTTTATTATAGTGAAATTTTGTTATTAAGAACAAAAATATGGACCGGAAATGATTTTCTCGTCATGACGAACATTTCCGGTCGAAAATAATCGATTTTCGCGATTTTTATCATGGATATTTTGCCATCAAATGGTAAATTTTTGGACCACAACTTTCGAAATTGCCGAAATCCTTCTCAAACGGTATTTTTAACGGTTCTCGACGTTTTTTACTTCCACCCGTTCGACTCTAGACAAAAACAATCTTTTTTTTTGTTCGTCATTACGAATTCCTTAATAACGAAAGACTCTCGTTATAACGAACAAATTCTCTATAACGGGGTTTTTAGATTAACGAACAAATTTCCATTCCCCGAGCATTTCGTTATAACGAAGTTCGACCTGTATTTTTATACACAACATAATACAAACCAGAAATAGGGGAGTTGCACTATGGGACATACGTATGACGAAACAATGGTGTTGGCAACACGGGAGCCGCTCATTAGCTCGCGCCTATACATCATCCACCTCCTGCCATGATGCACCAGCCTGAAGGCACCGCACAGGTAGCCATAAGGGATGTGATGTTTGGGAGGACAATTAAAGAGAGGAAAAAATGAAAAAAACTTCAATAAAAATCAAAGAGAAATCGCAATTGATTTAAATGTGTTTTAAATTAATTTTGTATGTGATTAATTTCTGGGGCTGTTTGATCATTAATATAATGGTAAATAAAAGAGGGGTGGGTGCCTTGAGGGAATTTCGGGTGGAAAGTTAAACGAAGGTGAGTTAATTACTCCTTCTTTGGGTATCTCCAGGTAATGCTAGAAGGTGACATTTTGATGGATCATTTTTTTCCGGGTATAAAAGGAAAACTAGTGAGGTGAAGATGATTATAAAAGGAAGAAAAAAGTAATCACAGGAAATATTATTAAGGGAATTGTGGTTAATGGAAATTGGTGAGTGGAAGAGAGCAAACACGCTGTTTGAATTTAATTGATAATTTTTCTTCATAAAAAATAATGTCGGCGCCGAGTTTTGTTGTTGGGGCCCCAGTACTCCATACAGGGACCCCCGCTAGACCCCCAGACCCTGTATGACAAAAATCTAAAAAATTATGTTTTGGTAAAAAAAAAAATGTCGGACCTGGGGCTTCCCTTTGGTATGGTCATAACAAAAATTGTATTCATCTATTTCAAATTATTTATTCGACACAACGGAGAAAATAAATTATTCGCTCATACAAAATATACGTACGTAAAAAAATATCATATTTATACAATATAAAATTTGACTGAGTGTTTTCAAATAGCACTTGCAATTGTGTTAAGTTAAAATATTTCTATAATAACAAAAATAAAAAGTAAAAAAAAAAATTCATTGTCATATTTACATTTGATACACTGGCACATATCGAAGAAATCGTCTATTTATATCCACACTAGTCTCGTTGAAGTAGTTCTAGCAAAGCCGCGATGTAACTCTGAGCCATTTGCAAAGTCTCGTACTTGCTCAGTTTCCGGTCGTTTCCCAACGACGGAACCACCTCCCGCAGTTTGTCGAAGGCCAAATTCAAACTGTTCATCCTCCGCCTCTCCCTCGCATTCGCTGCCAACCGTCTTTTACGCATCACCGGCCCCGTGGGCAACTTGTCCGGCCTTTGACTCTTCCTGTTTCCCGCCGCCGACGACGAACGGGACGTCCGATGCCCGTCACTCGTCTGCGGCGACATCGGCTGCCCCGACCCCGACTCCGACTCGCCGAATGAAAACTCGGAATTCCCAAGCTCCATCAATTCGGTGGCTCCTTCGGAAGAATTCTCGTTGAAACATCCTTGACCAGGGTCTTCTCCCTCTTCCATTATTGACTGTATCACTTGAAATGGCTCCTGATGTCCGGGTAACAGGTAGTCGCTTAACACGGCAGCAAGCATTGCCGCCTCACCTCCGACCATCGCTCTTCCTGAGCGTCTCGGCTGCGTCTGATCATCGTCCTTGTCCTTTGGGTTTTATACAGGGGTCTGTGGAACCCGCCCTCCACGTGCGTAACCATCTCCCTCGCGGCACCGACCGCCAATCAGGGGCTGCTACCACCAGGCGGCGCTTTTTTCTTTTTATTCCCCTTCCACTCTGCCCCCGAACGTTTTTTACACCCCTGGGTTCCGCGAAAGACGGCGGTCAATTTATACTTGCGAAAGTGTAACGTTAAAATGATGTTAAAGCGTGCGTGTTGTGTTGGGTGATTAAACTATTTCCGGTTTAATTAAGAATTCTCGTTTGGGACGTTTTGATGGCGGGAAAATGCGGCGTGGGTCGAGTTTCTGGTGACTGCACAATTGACCCGGGGGCAGGGAAAATGGACGCACGCAGCAACAGACCAGTCGCGCGCCATATGAATTGCCTCGGGGTAAACGGCGCGTGACCATAGGAGACCCCAAATGGCGCCAGGTAAAAAAAAGTTACCTGTTTGTGTGTGGTGTGTTGTGTTGTGTGATGATCACTTGACTCGTGATGATTTCGTAGCAAAGTCGAAGGTCTTTTTTTTTGGTTCCATGAAATTGGTGTTTGTAATTAGAATTTTTTTGGTGGTTGTTGTTGTTTGAGGGTGTTTAAGTGATTTTAAGTGAATCAAATGAATTTTTGTAACAATGTGACCATTTCAAACAGTTCCAACTATAATTCAAGTTACAGTGAGTGACAAAACATTGGAATTTAGGGTTTTTCTAAAATTAAATAAAAAACAAATGATAAATTAATCCGAAATATTTAATTTCAAACTTAATTTTCTTGTAAGTAATTGTTGCGCTTAGATTGTTGAAACACATTTGATGCATATAGAACTGTTGCAAAAAATTTATTTGTATCACTTAAAATTGTTGAAAACAACTTGTTGCACTTAGAATTTAACCAATCACTTCAGTTAAACATTCTCAATCTCAACAATCCAATGAAACAATTGCATTTTTCAACAAATCCGCCTGTCAACAATTAAATATGACAATTTTATTTTTCAACAATCAAATGCAACAATTACTTTTGCAATATCAAATGCTACAATTACATTTTTCAAAATTATACAGTTAACAATTGAAGAGCTACAATTCTGAATGCTTGCTACAATTCTGCTACAATTCTGAATGCAACAATGCATTTTTATACTATCTCTTATTTGTTGCATCAAATACTAGGAAATTTGGTTTCATCTGTAAATTATAGATTTTTTTTGGTTCCTTCAAGTGATACAATGGATGTTTGGGTTTTCAGGTTTGAGTAAAGGAAAAAAATAGTTGTTAAATTTTGTTTGAATGAATGTGAGGTACTACAGTATATAATTATCTTGAAAACTACATAAATTAATTAAAGGCATATAAAGACACCGGTTGTATTCAATTTGGCAGTTTTCTTTTTTGTTTGGATAAAGTTAGTATTTTAGTACAATGGGATTTTTTTATGAGTAGCTGTCTGTGTGCATTGGCTTGAAAAGTGAAATGAAAAATGGCAAGTAAATTGATAGCACTCGCACGTCAGGAATTATTGTTCAGCATTTTTGAGGAACTAAATACTCGAAAACCCATTTGGATTTTTTTTTGAATAAGTGGAAAGAAGGGTTAGATCGATCAATCATAAGACCACAGAAAATAAAAATGATTTGTTGAAAAAAATTCAGTTCTATAGTCTTAACATTTGATACGAGTAGAAGGGTAAGAAGAATGCATTGTGTATTTAAAATTGTTGCCTTTTAAACAGCTTTATTACAAGCATTTGTACTCTTGTTTAATTTTTTTATTTTAATTGTTAAAATTGTTACATCTGACTGTTGAAAATTTCATTGTTACAGTATTAGAATTGGTGAAATATTTATTTGTTATACTTAGAATTATTAAAACCCCAGTTCTTGTACTTAGAATTGTTAAAAACCCACTTCTTGCACTTAGAATTGTTGCAAAAATTTATTTGTTGCACAGAATTGATGAAACTCATCTGTTGCATTTAGAATTGTTGCAACAATTCATTTATTGTACTTGGAATTGTTGAAAACGAAATTATTGCATTTAGAATTGTTGCCAAAATGTATTTATTGCATCTAGAATTGTTAAAATATTAAATTATTACCCTTTATTGCTCCAAACAGAAGCTGCATTGTTATTTACAACATTACAGTTGAAGCCAGGTTCACACCATTTTCCAATTTGTTCTGCTCACTTGATTGCATTAAACCACCATACGAACCGAATACATCAAATTACAGAATTTATTTCAACTATGCAGTAATAATAACTTGTAATCAAACTTTTTCCATCATCTTTTAATATGAAGGAAATCTCGTACTGGGTATTTACACAAAAAATCCAACCACATTGTACCTGAATAATGGAGTTGATGACTTTAAATTGATACCTAGTGACTGTGGCTGGGATGATATCTCACCCTGCACAATGTGACAATTTTTTACACCTGTAATAAGGGTTTACAGCCACATTAATATCACATTGAAAGAATCTTGCACTCACTCTTCCAACGTGTAATCAAGAATGGATAAGCTTATCCATTCTTTGTGTAATGAGTAATAAGGAAGATATAAAAATAATTGACAAAATGCAGCAGCTATTGGATTAGGGTACGGTATCCATCTTCTTCCAATATACCGTACTGGGTGATTCATAATTCTTACATTTAGAACACCCTTAATAACTTGAAAGTATCACAAATACTTGCAATATGATAACGTTGTTTACTAGTAAGTTAGGTATATCGAATCCAATTTTAATCTCTAATTTGACCTCAGATAAAATCTTCAAGGTCAATCACTTTTTAACTTTTAGACTGTTAAAGATATTAGGAAATATTGGGATTGTTTTCCACTAATTTTAGGACAGTCTACAAGTTTCTAAATACAAGTTTTCACCACTCCCGTGGCTGTTGTGGGATCTATCAAATACAAAAAGCAAAACAATTACAATTTAAACAAATTCAAAATGTACACAATCCAAAATGTAGCATAAGTATAATTTAACAGTCAAATGTCTTTGTTGTGTATAGGGGAAGACCCAGTCGATGCCCAATGGAAAAAAAGGCACCTCAGACACAACCAAATTGAAAAAAAACCGAAAAATTATAAAACCTAAAAGTCAAAGCAGAAAGAATGACCACCACCCAAAACAATAATAGAGAGAGAAGGAAAAGTAAAACTGAAGTCAGAAAAGAAGAGAAAATATAACCAGTATAGGCCCTGTTAGTTTCAGCACCAAGACACCGCTCAGTAAATCGCAAAAAATATTTAGGATTTTCTACGAAATCTGAATCACCCTGAATATTTGAAAAGATGTCTGCCAACAAAAAAATAAATTGACGAATGAAATTTTTTTCTTCTATGTTGCACAATGATGGTGATAACCTACTGTATGTGCGTGCGGGCTCGGGCATCTCGTGGAATGGGCGGGCCGAAACTCATGAATATTTCAAACGACTCCCGAACATGGGTCAGTTGCAGTGCCAATATGAAGGGGCCCTGTTAAGATGTTTATTTAATGGGATAGCCCGCGGGGCTGAGGTTTTCGACGCACGTGCTGTCAAACAGAGTGGAATATGTAATGTTTGGTTGGCTCGTTTGACCACGGTAGCACCTGCAAATGCGTGATTATTACCCTTAGAGATGATCTAATTTCTTATTAACATGAAAACACGGGTTTGGTTTGTTTCTTCGGGTGATATTTTTGGGGATTATAAAGGGAAAGTAGAGCGGGGGAATTGGGTTAATTAAAGAACGGAAAAGGGCGGGATTGGGTGGTAGGGAGGGTTTGGTTATTCATTACCCCCAAGGTTTTGGAAAAGCAGGGAAATAATTCAACTGGCTCATCATCACACTCACTTGTTGTGCGGTTTATTAAGACTTTAAGAAATTTAAAATTCAATAGGGGGTGGGTTGGAAATGCAGTTTCTTAATTTTCTTTTAAGAGGTATGGCTGTGGGAAATGGTTGATGGGGTGGTTCTTCATGTTTTGTTGTTTTTGGAAGAAAATGAGATGTGGCAAACAAATGTAGTATGGCAAATAACATAAATATGATAAAATGATAAGAATATACTGTATGAGATAACAATTTGATATCTAAAAGACTAGAAAACTGCATTTAAAGCAAATTAACAGTAAAAATTATAATTGAAAACTAATAAGCTAACAGAAAGCAGCATTAACTAGTAGAACCCAGCATTAAAAACTAAACTAGCAGAAAATAGTATCAAAAACAACCAAAATAGCAGAAAATAGTATTAAAAACCAACACAATTAAAACACCATTTAACACAATTGTAATTTTTAAAAATAGAAATAAAGCACATGCAGAATACTGTATCTCACTTTAAAAAACAAAACACATTACTTACTAAAAAATACCAATTTTTTAACAACTTTCCACAAATAAACCTAAAAAACACTACAATAAATTCCACAAATCACAAACTATATCATTTTCTCCTTTTTCAACACTAATTCCATTGTGTAGCACATTTCTATAGAAGAAAAATCCGTTCTCATGCTCATGATAAAGCATACCTATCAAACTCCTGTATAATTAGGCCTCATACGTCACGACAGCGCGTGCGTGCCTAATGTAGCGCATCATAGCCAAAAT
>JAQFZO010003143.1:0-10547 GCA_034695885.1 Geophilus flavus | reverse complement strand
TTGAATTGTTCGCTCACTGTCCATGGTTCTGTGATGTGGGTATTTGATTTCACAGGTAAATTGAAGCATTACAAATTATTTATTTGTATAATTCTGAAGCTAGTAATGAAATTTCTTTTACATCATAGTTTTAGATACATAAAGTTGACTAATAAGAGTAAACATTTTTAAATATTAGAAAAAGAGTGTAAATTTGTTACTATGCTAACAATAATACAACAGAGTGACTAGACAGAGTATTCCTATACTAAAGTTTTTAAGTAACATTCATATTAATGTGAAGGATTTATGTTAGTGAAAAGTTTCCTGTAACCGTTACATAATTAGTTGGCCTTATTGTGACATTTTACCGCCTTTTTCATCCCAAGGAGCTTCATACTTTTCGTTCTTTTGAATCTTTTCTTTCGCAACTGCTGCAGCTTCTTCAGCCAGCGACGGAAATGTGAAAGATTTTTCGACAGGTCTGTTAGAAATAATACATTTTTTAATTTGTCATAAGCCTTTTCTAATTAATTTTCTACCCTTGAGTCGGCAATGGAGGAGGCAAAGGAACAGTGAGACTCATTCCCTCAATTTTGTGTTGAGGAGTTGCTTGGCCAATTGGTCTTTGCCCTTTAGTCATGTAAGCTGCATTTCCTCCGTAACAATCAGACATTGGTGGTGCGGTTGCGAATTCATGGTTTTCTCCATCCTGATTGAGGAACACTGAATAAAACAAACGACGAATTACTACTTTATTGAAAATTAATTTACGGTTTATGTTCAACATACTTAATCCTTCATGTGGCATGTTGGCACGGCCCTGTGGATAGAAGGGGACTGTCTGTAATATACAGGGTGTTTACTTTTAAGACAAATCAGTAATTTCTGTAATTTTCTTGCTCTCTAATTTCATTTCTCATTTTTTTATGTAATTTTTGAAATAATTTATTGTTTATTGATTTCGGGGTGATTGTTTGAAAATTTCTATTGACAAACAATGTTAAGCAAATATGGATTAGCCAGTTAATTGCATTGTTGCATGAATGACATAAAATTTGTTTATGCTAATCTGCTTGAATTTTGGCTATAGTGAAAAGTTTTCTAGGAACCTGACTGATTTGTCTTAAAGTAAACAACCTGCATTTTGAATTCTAGGCACAATTTTTTTTTTACATATTTATAAACGTTTTAAGTTTTTATTAAATACCGTTGCATTCATATTGCCAAAACCCATCATTGGATGGTTTGCCTGTAACATTGCAAGTTCTTCGGCTTGATAATGATCAGCGAGATGACCTGTTGCATAAGGGGCAACGTCTCCTTTTCTCACTACAAAAAGAAAATTTATTTTGTCCATGTACAGTACCGTATATACTATTAATTCTGAAATCCGAAAACAAAATTACATGAATTGAAATCTCTCAGCATTGTAGATTTTCCGGTTGTATAGCCATAACTCTCGTTGTAAGTCGTGTCACTTCCATACTCTGATTGCGGAAAGAATGCTGCTCCCGGTTTTCTTCTTGGAGTTTTTTTCGGTTTATTAGTTTGGTTGCAAACCCAGACGATGACAACGACGAGAATAAGAATAAGTGAGCCTAATGTGACCGCAATTACGTGTTTCAGTTCAAATTTAAATGCCATTGGTCTAATATTTGCTTCGTCGGACATTGTTTCCGGCATTATGGTCGCTGAAAACGAAATGTAAAAATTTACAATTTTATTCCTGTAAAAAATGTAATGTGTAAATACCGCCATCGAGGGTTAGAGTGGCAAAAGTGTATTCGGCAGCTGCAGTTCCGGCACCACTGTGTGTAATCAGTCTTAAATTGTACCAAGTTGCAGCATTTAAGTTGGGCAGTACGATTTTATGTTTGTCCGGTTTGACTTCGTCGGATAAGAGATTCCATTGCTCGGAAAGTCGTGTTTTGTATTCGATTACAAAGTATTTTATGGGACATTTGTCAACTAACCAAGAATCAAGGTTGAGTGTGATGAAGGATGAGCCTTCTTCGATCAGTGCCGACATTGGTGGAGAGATGGGAACTGAATTTCGGAATAGATTAAATTGTATAAAATCAAATCACATTTAGAAACTTTATTAAATTACCTCCTCCTTTGGTTCCCGTGGAGATAACGTGGGTTGCTTTTCCTTGGCCTAATTTATTATAGGCCACCATATACAATTGGTATTTTGTCCCACAGTGTAATCCCTCCAAATGGTACGAGTTTACCGAGCCATCTAAATCGATTAATTCCCATTCACTTCGCTCGTGTTTGTAATATAATTTGAAGCCTAAAATTTGGCTTCCACCGTTTTTCTCTACGGTCCATTGGATGTCGATCGTTGATGTTGTAATAAGAGCAATTTCCACAGATGGGACTCCAGGTGCGGCTAAAAAGGTAGGGAAATTGAGGGAATGTTCATTACATATTTCATTCTTTGAGCCTATTGTACACTTCTGCGTGATATGAAATTTTTCAGCTCATGTGAAAAATTCTTCACGTGTAAAAAACAAGTGAAGTACGTAATCTCAGCTGTGTACTTCTGAGTGAAATTAACGAGTGAAGTGCATTTTTCTCACTCATTATGTTGTTTTCACGTGATAAACAGAAGTGTGTGCACCAGGCGTAATTGATGATTTCATTTTATACTGTACATTGGACTATGAGGTTGTAAGTGATGTAATCTTGCCCAATCTCATTCTGCACGTGACAAGTGTAGTTATCGGTGTCCATCTGATCCGTGTCTTTGATGAGGAGAGATCCATCCGCCAAAGTTGTGCGTCTGTTGTCTAAATCCAGAACATTTCCACTCCCAAAACAATTGAAAATTCAAGATTTTATTGATTACTATAGTTGGGATTTGTATAAACAACTTACTCATCCAGTCTTGTTGTGGTTGGGGCATTCCCACTGCCTTACATGGTAGCAATACATCATCTCCCTGGGTCACTACAATTGAGTTGCCAAATCCTGCCACTTTTGCCCCACCTAAATTACAATGATTGAACTTTTAATCTTCATTTCCTTTGATGAGACGAATGCACTAACGTGATTTGCTGCTCGGAGATTGAGAAACGATTCGACTTTTACCACTTTCTCCCATTAGAGTCGATGCAGTCACCCAAATTTGGTACGTGTCACTCGATTTTAAATTGGTGATTTCACAGAGAGTGATGTTCCCAAGAACTGTATACTTCTTAATTTTATCCTAATTTTAGAAGGAATTACAATTTTGTATTTGTAGAAGTTTTAGTCATTCACTCACGTTAGTGGACGATCCAGATTGTTTTACGTAAACCGAATACTTAGTTATCTGACCATTGGGCTGGATGGGTGATTTCCAAGCTGTAATAATCGAGTGGGATGATACGGGAAATACTTTGATGTCAGATGGAGCAGTTGGAACTGAAATTTGTGAGGTAAATTTTTAATTAAGATTATTATGTTTAGCAGAATAGTTTCTTACTGTCTTCGAATGTTCTGCAGAATATTGGTTCACTTTTGACTCCATCTCCTCGCCTTGTCATAGCTAAAAGTTTAATACTGTAGTTGGTATATTTTTCCAAATTTTGTAATGTTATTTTAGTGGATGTGTTCAGAGCCTTGATTTCTGGCACAGAATTTTCTAAAGCCAAACATAAAGCAATTAGTTTTTCATAGAACATACACTGTGTACTCTGTAGATTACTTTGATCAGTAACTGGTTGATAAATCACTTTAAATCCTTGCAGTACTCCATGAATACTTGCCAATGGAGGTGGGTGCCATGTGAGGTGAATGTCTTGCGATGACAATACTGAACATTTTATTTCTTGAGGTGGTTTAGTTGGAACTGAAATACCCGAATTTGATGCAAAAAATTTATCAAAACCTTAAAAGATTGACTCAACTGCTTTCTGAGGTAATGACGATCACTTCTTTTGACAGTGGCCCTTTTCCTCCATCGTTGAAAGCCTGAACGACGATGCTGTACTGAGTAAACTTGTGCAGGTCGTTGATGGGGAACGAGAGAGTCGCCGAATAATCTTCGGGAACTTCCAACATGCGAAATTGGTAGGCGTTGGAGGAACTGGCGATTTTGTAACCGATGTAATATCCCTTTATGATGCCATTTCTGAGTTGTGCATGTGGCGCTTGCCAAGACACTTTCAAACTGTTGGAATCCGTTGCAATGGCATTTACGTTCAGAGGAGGTCCAGAAGGTGCTGCAAGAAGTCTTGCGTGAGCAATAATGCTAAGGATGTACTGTAAATCGATGTACTGTACTGTACCTTGATCAGGCATCGAAACTTCTATTTCTTTGCTGGGTATTCCCAGTCCAATATCATTTGCAGCTATGATGCGGACGTTGTAGTTGGTCGAGGGTTTCAAACTGCTGATTGCTGATTGCAGTTTACGGCCTGGAAGGGTTAGATTACGAACTCCAGATTCCCATTTATCTATAAGTTTTATATTGAAATTATTTTTAGAGAGTCAAACACATAAAAATGTAGTTTCTTTATGATACCAGTTGAAAGTTTATACTGCAAGATGAATTTATTAATAGGGCTATTTCCATTGAAGGGTTCTGTCCATCCAATCACGACTGTACGGTTATTGGCTTCAATTATTTTCACGTCTTCGGGTGCATCTGGCATTTCTTATAGTAAAAATAATCATTACCATTCATCTAGCATTTAGTTTTTTAAGTTTATTTACAAACCTAATACTAGCAAATCAAAGGTGGCATTTTCAGATCCATAAGAGTTTTCTGCACTGCAAACAAATTTTGTCGAATCTTTCCTGTCTGCTTTCCTAATGGCTAGTTCGGAAGTTACACTTCCAGTGTCATTCGATTGCTTAACCAGATATCTGAAAACCATTTACTAATGCTCACAAATTTGTATGGATTTGAAGACACGAATTCATGCATCTTATTATGAATTAGTTCAGCACATACCCGTTGTTTCCACTGCTTCCGGTTATTAGTTGTCCATTTGCATGCCAAGTAAAGGTCATGGGTTGATCTCCATGAGCAACGCATTTAAACATGACTGCGTCATTCTTACGAACGGTATTGTTTTGGAATTTGTTGTGTATTTGAGGTGGAACTGCTAGAAGTGAAGTTTCATGTCAATTTTTAAAATTATTATTGTTTATAGTCTGTACTCACAACTTATTGACAATAGTGCCATTGCACTGATGCTGCCGATAGTATTGTTTGATAGACAAAAGTAATATCCTGCATGATTCAATTTGACACTTTCTATTTGAAGGGAACCATTTAATAATAATTTATATCCATTTCCATTTTGAACCACAATTTTGTCTCCTCTGGCATCAGATCCTAGTTATTTAAAAATAATAATACAGAAGTTAGTAGTTCTCATCTTTGAATGACTAATTTGAGATGATTAACCTTCTACTTTGTACCAGGTTGTTTTAGGGATTGGAAAGCCTGTGGCAATACAAGGCATCATAGCTGAACATCCAATTGGAATTTTGGTGTCGTTTGGCTTGATAACCCATTTTGGTAATTCTGAAAGTGATTTGTGAAATACTACATCTACCTAATTATATTGAAAGGAGTGTTCACAATGAAAACAATTGTTAACAAAAAAAAAATACGCGAGTAGGGATGTAGACGGTACCGTTGGCTTCGCCAACGTCCACCGTCCACGTGCACCGGCCACTGGTAACTTCGGCCACTGGTCACTTGACACTCACCACTGGTCACTAGACACCGGTCATTGGCAACCCACCGTCCACTAGCTACTGGCAACTACTGTCGGCTGAAGGACACCAGGTATACTAGTTTAGGTTTTTGTACCGCCTAGTGTCTTCATGCAGAAACAAGCATGAAACCACCAAATCATAATTTGCACTATCACAAAATCTTCGTTTTCCACTTGTTTCGGTTTCCACTTGTTTCCACTTTGTCGTCATTGTTATATGACGTCACTTCCGTCTTTAATTTCCTAACACTGTAAAAATTTATCATAACACTACTCTTTCATAACAATCTATTAGAACAATACTTTTCTACGTTTTCTCCAAATCGCTCTACCGCCACTAAAGATGTTTCACAGCAGGGCGCATGATTTGACATGCATGCATATTATCTATTCTTGGCGTGATTGCAAATGAATCACACCAAGTAGATGCCCAGCACACAATCACTACACGTCCTCCAGAGAAGCTTTTGTGACTGTTTTGTTTTGCGATTATGCACTGGTGCGATTATTTACATCATTGCCTATCCATGCCACACGGCAAGACCACTTCTGACAGATGACAAGTGACACGACATCTGCCAATGATGTGAATAATTGCACCGGTGCACAATTGCAAAATCGTTTTTATTTATAAAATCCCCTGGATGTTTTTTGAATGTCTTTTTTTATAATAAAAATGTCATACTAC
This sequence comes from Geophilus flavus, assembly GCA_034695885.1. NCBI lineage: Eukaryota > Metazoa > Arthropoda > Chilopoda > Geophilomorpha > Geophilidae > Geophilus > Geophilus flavus. The sequence continues at coordinate 4,157 of JAQFZO010003143.1, read as the reverse complement.
CGTCACTTTTGGACTTGTCACTGTCGGATGTTCTCTGGACGTTATTTTTATGTTGACCAACTAGTTCAAAAAATGACTTCCAGAAAATGTCGACATGAGACACGTTTTAAAATGACATTAGTACGACATTTTTATTACGTCCATCATAAAAATGACGTCCAAAAAACATCAATATCTGTGACACTTCAGCCATAATTACGACGTCGCGAACATCCTGAATTTCCAATTCCCGACTTTATGTTGACTTCTCTGTGCGCATTGGAAGTATAGATCCTATGAGGTCCTGATGAGCCAACTGCATGTTTTCTTAACTTTTTTGGGTGTTGGCATCCTCAATCTTTCTAAATCAAAATAAAGGATTGATGAGATGATTTTATGCAATATTATCTTAATGAGTGATGGTGAGGTATAAAATAATTTTATAAGTATAAATTCAAATGTATACAGAATATCAAATCAATTATATTTGTTAAGGTATAGGGATAAGTTGCATTTATAAGTTTTCCAACAATGTCATATCAAACAGTAATTTGAAAGTAACATGCATTTTAATTTTTGAATGTAGCTAATGTTTTATTTACTATCATGATTTTCCATTCATATCATCAATTTCTAAATTTAGTGTTACATTTGGTATAAATGCAAAGATCTAAAATTGTATGAAGAACATCAAAGTTGCCAAGACAAAGATAAGGAAGTATCAATTCCACTGAAAAAAAGTTCTCATCCTGTAGATAGTTAACAATTTAATATCTTTCATTATTATTATTATAGCATTATTACTGTTGTTGTTACAATGTAATTATATTATAAAATAAATTTTTAACATGCCTGATGAAAACTTTGCATTGATTCCTACATTAGTTCAATATACACTATACTGCATAGCACGAGTCACAATAACTTTTGAACAAGGACCATGTATTATTTAATCAGTGACATTTTGTATTGTTTATAATTCGGGTTTCGTGTGAGGACGTGATCGTACGGTAACGGCAGTGGTTTTGAACACATGTCCTTTTAGCGTCACCGTTCGCCAAACCCGTTTGCACAATGATGTAATTTACCTGTTTTGTCGATTAACCAATTAGATTTGATTGTTATTTTATGACGTGTGCAATGCACACACTTCTCTTCCGGTTTTTTATATGAGCGCACACAAGCCTGCGTTCCGCCATTTTTAGGTATTTTTATTTTAATCTAGTTCGTATTAAATGCCAGGAGCACTAGTTTATTTTATTTACATGTCACTCATTTGTGTTTGCCGCTGTTCACTACAAGAATTTGTCTCGCACATTTTACCATAGCTGTTTGGACTACGACTGGCGTCACTGCTTGATTTCGAAGATGGCGCCGACGTTTTGAACTTGGACCGCGTTGCCGCCCCAACCGTGGCAACCCAGAATTTCGACCAGAACATAAACAGAGAACCATTATACAAGTAGATAGTGCAAAAAACTCAATCAGAAAGTTGTAGAACGCCTGAAAATAATTCTAGAAATGATATTACTTCCTATCTTTAATTTGGAATAATTTTGAAATTGAACTTGTGTACACGTTAGCAGCAAAATACAAGTTACACATCCATTAGATTTAACTTGCATTCTTTCTTTTACATCCTATTATCATTTTAAACCCAAATGCAAAGCAGTAAAGGCCTGAAACTGGTTTTTTGCTGCCCACTTAACTTGTACACAACTTCAATCCCATTTTTTTCAAAAAGAAAAAGAAAGATTTGATGGTGACAAAACGAGTTCTGCATGGATAGCCCTCGCGACGGACATAAAGAGGTCCCACGAAGTCGATCCCCATGACTGCAAACGATAGTGCCTCCCATACACTATCGGTAAAGGAAGCCATCGGGCTGAACCTGGCTTGACCACAGCTCTATAACTTTGTAATTGACTTTTTTGCTCTATCTATAATGATTCTCGAGTTAAAGTACATAAGGATGACCTTGAAGAGTTGAAGTGTTCTTCATTTTACACAGTTTTATGTTTATTTCGCCACTCCATGGGCCCAATATCTAACAAAATAAAAGCAGCGGATGATTGCTGAAGGCTTGGACCAAAATTACAGTTGTCATTAAGGTTTGGACCCAGAAAACTTATTTTTTGAAGTTTTGTGTACATTGAAAATTTCCATCATCCGGTCATCTAAAAGTGATATCATCAGTAATTGGTCCCAAGATGGCAGCACCCATGCAGGGAAAGAAATGAAATAATCTAGTAAATGAAATTAAGGTGAAAGGCTTTAGTTAAAGGCTAGGATGATGTAACTATAGGGCAAAACCAAGAAGTGGATATAAATAAACAAGAAAGAAGGTAAACTAAAAAATTAAAAAGGGAAAATACAGGAATCACAAATGAGTGGCCTGTGACAACTTAAATCTTTAATTTTGCCAGACGATATTTTGAGAAACCTTTCTCCTAGTTGAAAGCAGTTGCAGAATCCAATCCCTCTTCATGTCAATAGTCACCACCCTAGGAGATAACTAATAATATAGTTGACCAGTTTATCCACGGTGTTCATTATCCACCGCTAGTAATAGAGATTTTACAGGTATTATCCATGGAGTTGCCTAAATTGATTACATTAGCGGTAGCTGTAGAAATGACAAGTTGCCTCGATAGGTGGTAAAAAGGAAGCCTCCCGGTCGTGGCTCCAGTCCCATCCGAGGATTCTGGATAAGACCAGCATTCATAGACATCTACATCTACTTCAGCAACTTGTGGATTTGTCGCGACCTATGGATTCGTCACCATCATTAAGGCGAGATGGAACTCTGGTGTCCTGTTTTCGGTGCGGTGGTCTGCATTTCATCTGGGATGTCCTTATAAGCCTGTTTATGGACCAACCAGAGGAAGGGCTCAAGGTCACCAATTTTCTTCCCATGGGCGGTTTGTAGGATAATTAATGGAAAGTGGGTTCACCCGCACCATGGTTCCAGCAATGATCCGACCAGATACAGGAGCAACTGCTCTGGTAACCAAAAAAGTGCTGGTGAACTTGCTGACCAGGGAGAAGACCTGGACCAGGATTTTACAGTTTCACCTTTAATCTCCATCGAAAGGATCGATGCCCTGTACAGGGTGTTTCAAATAAGTCTACCCAAGGCATTTATTTCAAAAACAAGCAAAGATATCAAAAATCTGCTGCAGCCATTAACTAGAAAGTAGTTGGTGGCAAATCCAATGGTATTGATAAATTTGACCTTGGACCTCAGCTTCAAGGTCATCTGTACTCTATCTCGAGAACCGTTATAGAGTAAAAAAGTCAATTAAACAGTTGTAGAGCACCTCAAGATTAGCCTAAAAATGAGTTTTAGTTATGTGATTAGTATGGAATAATTATAAGAAAAAAGAAGATTAAAGTTTGCTTACTAGGTAGAGAGTTAGACCATGATTAGACTCTATTGCAGTTAACAAATGAAAGAAATGTAAGTTTCTTTGCATAATTTATAGTACAATTAACCTTACTGTGCATACAAAATTGAATAAAAGACAAAACAGGCAAAAATAAACAAAAAATAGCAATTTATTTTAACCATTCTTCAAATAAGCTACCCTCGGCTATAATGCATGCTTGTAGAATTCTTAGCTGTTGTTCTACAACATTGTGTAGAACTTGTGGGATTATTGCTGCTACATCTGCCACAATTCGATTGCGAAGAATATCCCTGGTTCCAGGTGGGGTGCTGTAAATTTTATCTTTTAAATTTTCCCATAGATGATGGTTGGGAGGAGTTAAATCCCGTGAGCATGGTGGCCAAGCAATAGGACCATTACGGCTAATCCAACATCCAAAAAACACATTATTTAACCAATCACAAACATTTCGATGACAATGTGCAGGCACACAATCATGTTGAAAGTATGTATGAGCAAACTGAGCTAATAGTAAATCTTTCAAGCAATTCATTTCGCAAAAATTGGAGAAAAATGGTCCTATTACTTTAGTGCCTAGTAAGCAACATCACACTCAGTTTTCATTTCATCTGATGAGATGATGAACGCAAAAAGTGTGGATTTTGATTGGCCCAAAAATGCAAATTGTGTAGATTAATTGGACCATCTCTTGAAAAGATACATTCATCAGTCCATAAAATGTACATGAAGATGATAAGGTCGAAATATATGCTTTTTTAAAGATGCAAT
>JAQFZO010003142.1:0-10547 GCA_034695885.1 Geophilus flavus | reverse complement strand
GACAGTTTTTCGAAGTTCTGGTTTTTTAGCAGTGATTTTACACTGCTTATAATGGATTAAAAAAATTGAAAATAATTGTGAGTACTATTTTAATACTGACGTTTCATCCGTATAAATTTCATGGTATTTTATATTCTTTGCACTATCCCTTTACATTTAACATATTTATTTTTAGCCTTACTCTAAAACGTTCTAAAAAACTAAAAAATTGTAACTAATGCCTGACATAAAGGAATACAGTACTTCGATAAAGTATATCACGCTTGCACTAATTATAATTCTTATCTAATGATATTTTAGACGGTTATTGTCCAACGTGTGACTGTTACATTAACTAAATTTTAGAAATTTTTGATAGTTTTAGTGTCATGATATGACAACAAAATAGAAGACTTTTCAAAGTAGCCTCTGTTTATGACACAGTTTCCTCTTCCATTCCACAGCCTGGCATCTTCTGTCCTCATTACTCAACCACTATTTACATCCTTGACAGAGGATCCCTGTTATGTATTCCTCCCAGTAAGTTCTAGGAAATCCTTGCAGTTCTTTTATATAACTTTTTTGAAGGAAAATACATTTTAATTTTTAATTAATTTAAAGTTGAGTTTTTGACAAGTTGTCCACCTTTCTCCAGTAATTTTCATAAATATCTTTGGTCATTATTTCAATTTTTGTATTAGACAAGCCCTGTATGGCCATGGCATCACTGGGGTCCTTAAACATATTACATCTATCTATCTAACTTCAGGATATAATTTGGTGTTGGGAAACAATCCCATTAACCACCTAGTATGTATTTTCAGTGTTGCCCGCGCTACCACCAAAAAGTAGTTGCTACCGCTACCCTTCATTCAAATGAAGTAGCACTACCTGTGCTATCGCTACTTTTGCACATCTTGGCACTACTTTTCCGCTACTCCACGCTACATGAAAGAAACAATTAAATTTCTTTATTATTAATGTAATTATGTCATAAATTTAACTTTCTTAATTTTATTTAATATTTTAATTACAAAATGCAAAAATAAAGTAGCGCAATACTAGCTCCGCTACAGCAGCGATAGCGCGTGCAACACTGCATTTTGTATCGAATCCATTTGGCACGCATAACTCAATCCCTAAACATCCATTTCCAACTGTGCTTGGTAAATTCTGTTTATCATCTTTCTTTTCTTTATTAAACTACAGGTCATCCACATTGCAACATTGTCTTCCTTTCTTCTTACATTGATCTAACAAAACAGAGGTTCCTGTTTTGAAAACAAAGCCTTAGACTTGAGTTGCTTTATAATTTATTTCCTCATCTTCCACTCCCATTTATCTAGTTTTTCCAGTAGCATCAATTTAAGTAATAATTGACATCAAAATTAACAACTCGAACATATTTTCTTCCCAATCAACATTTTGCCAGTTTTCAAGTTTGTTATCTGTCAGTAGAGTTGTTAATACAGTTACCAAAGACTAATATTTTTTTGGGATTCTTTGAAATAACGAAAACTGTTTTTTATTCGATATTGTTGTCGGGTTTTTTTGGGGGGTTTTGGGTTATTTTGGATGGATTTCATTGACTTCGGACCGGTCTGTGACATGATCCTACCAACAGACCAACAAATGGGGCATAATCAGGACAAAAAAGTTTGAGAGGGGGTGAAATTTTGGTTTTTTTTAAAGAAACTACCATAAATAAGGTCAAAAATAGCTGCAACTAAAATTTTATGGCGATACTTTATCTGTACCATACAAAAATCAACAAAGTGTCAATTTTGGCTGCACAAAACTAAGTTTTATAGCAGATTCCTATACCATCTTGCTTCATAACACCAATACACTCTCATCTACAGACTTGGGAAAAATAACTTTTTAAGTAACTTCAATGGTATCGAGTTACATTTACAAAAAGGTAATGAAAATGTAACTACCCTACTTTTACAAAATAGCAACCATAACGGTAACAAGTTACATTTAAAAAATAACTTTTCCATCTGTTCATCCATTGATTATTTTATGGTTTAAATGATTGTTTTGATAACAGACAATTCTGAGCACAAGTTTTACGGCCAGACAAAAGTTATGAGTAGTAAACCACAACTCAAACACAACCCACTCACCAAAAGGTGAATATCCCCAAACCCAATTCGCAACCAGTCCCGAAACTTCCACCAAGCCTTCATCCATTCATCCAAACCAGACAAACAACTTTTCATGACCCAGTCCTATTCACAGCAAACTTTGCATAAACTCAAAACAAAACATTTTCAATCAAAACAAAACCAAAAAAATTAAAAATTATAAAAAAAAAACCTGTTAAACACCTTTTTAAATTCTTCTGCTCTCCTTTCATACATAATAATAATTTTAAAAAATAAAAAACAAATCTAAAAAAATGGCACAGTGACCTTTTTTAATCCTCGCTCCTGGTGGATCCCATATGGGAACATTCTTGATAATAGCTTCGACAGCTTGTCCTGCTGCAATCCTTGTTTCCCACTGCGTACTATGCAAGTACGTGTGCACCTGAGTCATAAAATAGTTTCAATCAAATACTCGAAGTACCTAATAACTACGGAGAGGATAGTTATTTAAATAAAACACTGAAATATGTACAGAAATAGCCAAATCTCCTACCACAGACCCTATTTAGATGGTTTTTAATTTAAATATAAATAAATATTTGGCCTTTTTTGTTCGTAAACAAATAATTCAGGGTTTCTGGACCTCCAATATCTAATTTTAACTAAATTTCTGTGAATAAAAGTAGTGACTGATGGAAATACGTGTGCAAGATCAAAAATGAATCGTTAGACGAATTAAATCTAGCAAAAGTTGCATCGTTCGCTTTTGCCCCGATCACATCCAGTGACTCGGAACGTAGTTTTTCACGGCATAAATCTTTACTAAGGTCTAATAGGACTGACTTTACTCGTGACAACTTAAAAATGTATGTTATAAGCCATCATAATCAAATTATTTAAAATTGGGTAAAGTAAATTTAAAAAATATAAATAAATATTTCACTGTTTTCGGTAAATATAATACATTTTTTTCTTAAATATGTATTTAAATATTTTGACTGTTTTTAGTAAATAACTGTCCACTCCCTATAATAACAAAATATCCAAATAAAATTTACTTTCGATAGCAAATTATGTAATTCATGAGGATGAAATTTCTGCACTTCTCCAAGCTGCAATGCTGCAGCTTTGCGGATCACTTGTGATGATCCTGTGTCTAACAACACAAATAATCGATCCAATCTGTGAAATAAACAGAAATTTTAATGATTTTTTACACTTTTAAGAGTCACAAGTTTCATTTTTCTCACCTTGATGTCATTTTCCGTGTTAGAATTCACCTTGAAAAGGAAAAATTGAGTTAAATATAGGTTTAGAAATGATTAATGGGTGGATTACCTCGAAAGTTTTGTGTCCAAAAGTACAATACGATAATTGGTTTATTTGTAAACAAGAAATTTATCGTTTTTCAAGTGAAATCTGTTGAATTTTGAATCATTTTGGATACTTTGTTGGTATATTTTTGATTATCCTACTTCCCAGATCTTGTTTTGTGGATGTATTAGGTTGATTTGTGTATTTTTTTGTTGTCTGTGCTGGAAATTCACGTCCGATGGTCCACCTGGCCGCGTACAATTTATAGTGACAGCCATTTTATGCCTGCTCTCCATTATTATAAGACCAACGGGGATGCGATTGGTTGATTTTTCGGTTTTATAGTTTGTGTAAATAAGTAGAGTTTTATCTGTAAAATATTAATTATAATTCATTTCTTGGATTTGTTTATGTTTTTAATGAGTAAATTTTGAGAACAAAATTAAAAATTGTTTAATAATTGTCTGCGGGATTGATTTTCAGTAATGGCCGTCGTAAATTAACGCTGTCGATCACACATTTTGACTTTTTGAGTGATTTACGTAAGGAATTTTGAAGAAATTTGTAAATATTGTTATTTATTAATATTCAATACATTTAAAATTAATATAATTATTTTTATTTACAGATAAATCTTTAAAAAAAAATAATAAAAACGTGTTGATTTAATCAAATTTAATACCGGAGCACATGGAAAATACAAAACAAGTTGTCCGAAAACAGCGAAATCGCAAAACTAAAACAAACCTCATCTTCGACGAAGAAGCGAGAAAGTATGCGACATTTTTCACATAATATTTCAACAGTTTTAATTGAAATCATAACATTTTTCAGGGATTTTTTAAAGGGATTTCATAAAAGAAAAGATGAAAGGCGTAAAAAAGCGAGAGAAGATATGGAAGTTCAATTAAAAGAAGAAAAGAAACGGTTAAGAGATGAGGTAAATGATATATTTCTAGGAATGTCAATGGAATTTATTTGATTAAAATATATTTTGCAATTTTCAGCATAGAAATCAACTTAAAAAATACATGGAAACTCAAAGAACAGTTCCTGGTAAATGATTATTGATTAAAGTTGGGATAAAATCCGGAAATTAATTTTTATTTTATTTCATTTTGAATAAGAACAGAAGTTGAACATCTCTTGAAACCAGTTGTCTATGACTTACCGGATCATGTAGTTACGATAAGCTCGAGCACAGATGTGGATTTAGCTGGGCATGATAACTTGAGGCTTGGATTGAATAAAGTAAATTAAAGAAAAATTAAAATATATCAAGATCGAATTTATGTAGCAGAGACATACAGTTCATTTCTAAAGTACAGTATGGGATATGGGTGTTTTTGTGAAAATATAAAAATTTGATTTCTTAAAAAGTATATTACATAAGATAAAATAGCTTTGGAAATTTTTGAAAATTTACTCCAGCGACATCCATCATATCCTTAGGTGCAAAAATTTTTAAAAACTTTTTTAGTTTTGAATCGAGAAAATTTTCCCAAAGAATCGAACGTCGTAAATCCATTCTAGATTTTAATTTTTACAACACCGGCACTCGAGTCACGGCCAAAATTGGGAAATGTCAGATTTTGTGGTTTTGAATTTTTTTTCTTCAGAACTATTTAAGTAATCTCAAAAAACCTTATACGAAACGATGGCTCTAGCAATCCTTTAAACCGTTCCAAAGCTATTTTATCTTACATGACATACTTTTTAAGAAATCGAATTCTTATATTTTCACAAAAACACATATCCCATTCTTTAGAAACACAAGGGGTAATCATTTGTGTGTGAATCTATGTGAATGAGTGAGTTAGTTACATCACAAAATCACACTCACGCGTAGCATCTTTTATGATGTCATTCACACATTCACATTGCTGATCCACACATAAATGATTACCCCTAGACTGTAGATAAGACAAATAAAATCTGTTGATTGTCATACGATCTAGTAGCGATGTAGACCCATCGCCTGTCTATGTCTCATCTGCGTAGAATCGATATAATTATAGATGTGCCACTTGGGTGTAATTTTCTTGCTTTCTTTAAAAACAATGAAATTTAATTTTTTTAGGCTGATGATACTGAAGTTGAGGATAAAGATGAGAAGGCCGAAGATGAGGAAAGTGATACCGATCAAAAGAAGAGGTTGGAATTAAATTTTTTATAGAAATTTTTAAGAAATTATTGTAATTTTATTTGTGTTTTTTCTTTTGTGTAGTGATGTTGTCGCAATTTCGAAAAATGCTTTGAAGAAATCGAATAAGATTTTAGAGAAGAGTAAAGCATATCAATTGAAACAGAAGTTGATACAAAAGAAAAATAGGCAGAAATCAAGAGTTCAGAAAATTAGGAACAGGCATTGTAAAACGAAAAAGAGGAATGTATTGAAAAATAAACGTTCGTATCCATCGTAAATAAAGGATTAGTAAATGCAATTAAACATGTGACTTCGAAATTCGGGTACAATTCTACTCTGAATCCTCTCATCATCGAGCTGAGTCCGAAAATCATATTGGGAGACTGAAATCTATGCGCAACATTGCAAAAATCGCGATTGAAATTTCAGATATATTTTCAAGCAAAATTGCGATATTTTTATGGGAAAAACATTGTAATGTAGAAATTAATATTTACATGCTGGATGGCATTTGAAAATTGAGTTTACATTTTATTTACTTCAAATTAATTTTTCAGCTCAAATAATACAGGTCCTTACAATTTTAACTAAAGAATTGACAAAGTTGTTACAGTCAACCTCACTGCGACGAACTTCAAGGGGGATGATACGTTTATTCGTATCAAGCGAACCAATATGAAGTTGATTTATGTTACTAAAATTTTGAATTATTTTTAAAGATTCATCGATTTTTATGAGATTTCAAGAAATTTTTATGGCAAACAGAAATTTTACAGGAACCAGTTAGGCAACTGTTATTTTTATCAGAAAATGTTTGCTAAAGTAAAAAAAAGCCCCCATTTCCAGTTAATATTCTTGTTTGTAGGTAATAACTTTTTAACAAAGGGATGAAGGTGACCAATAAAAAAAATTCAATTTGTTATAATGCGAATTTCAGTGTATAACGCAGTTCGTAAGAGCGAGGTTAGGCCCTTACCTTCAGCAAGTTTCCAGACTCTTCATACATACTGCTATGCAGAATCTTATAAATCAGACGATATTTTATGACTAGTTATGAGTTTCAATCGCCCTTTTGTTCACAAAAAACTATGCAGATCTGGAGATGGTCATTGGTCATCGAGATGAAAAATTATTCATAACCAATATTTCATAGCTGTCCTAGAGAGTACACAACTACTGTAAAACAAGAGTGAAATTATACACTTTTCACCCATTTTTCCCACTTTTTTTGTTATAATTATTGCCAGCGTGCATAAAATTTCAAAATGTATAGGTAAAAATTTCTTCTGTATGTGTTTAATACCTTCCAATAGCAAAATCCATCAAATGGGGCCATTTTTTCATCTTTAAGAGCTCGCGTTCCAATCTCTCCCCGCTTTACGATACTTTTTCAAATGAAAACTGCATAATAAAGTGAAAAAATGCACTTTACTCGTTAATCATTGCAACGCAGAATTTGCTAAGCATTGTATTACTCTAGACAAAAACATCTCCGTTTTAGATTTGTTTGTGATGCTCCAGCAAGATCTATTATTTTGAACATTAAAGGTCACAGCAGGATAAAGATGTACATTCACCCACTAATAGGAAACTTGAGCTGGGTTTATACAGTCGTGAGACAGGTTAGTTTTACCCTACTGATGACTAGTTATGTTGCCACAGAAATCCTGCTCAGAACAAAAGAACCACAGATTCAGACAATTAATCCTGCACGAACTCGCACTTCTTTTCACTTCAAGAATTTTTACATCGAGATAAAAATTTCATTTCACTCAGATGTGTACACCGTATTTATTCGATTTGCGCTTTGCGCGCGGAGGTTGGGCAAATTTAGCACATAGTGCGAGGGTCTCATGTACTGTGCTGATGCTATAGACAAAGTAATTAAAAAGCCGTTAAAAACCAAAAAAAATGATAAAACATGATAGAGTATGGAAAAAACAATTTAAAAAATGCAAGAAAATCTATTTATATCGATTTATTTGTAAAATAATTGGCCAAAAAGTCCAATTTAGTCAAAGAGTTTGCGTTTTAGCCAATCATTTTACAACGCAAGAACTTGATATGCAGTAGTACGCAGATCTCACTCCAGTAGTGTTCGGGGGTCAAGCAAATTTAGCACATAGTGTGCGGGTGCATTATGGGAATAAATATGGTACTAATCTTTGTGATATAAGAAAATCTTAAATTCCACCAATCCTCACATCCATCCATCCTCCAAATCATTTTCATTCACACTTCAGTCAGTCAGTTTGTAGCAGTGTTTAATAGCACAAACTTCTTGATACAGTGTAATAAGCTCTTTGCAATTTTCTTTCAAAACAATTGAAAATATCTGAAAAAATCTTTCTCAATCCTCATTCAAAATGTGCACATAACATTCTATACATAGCTGAATTCAAGAGAAAGGGATTTAAGTGACCAGAAACAATACACTGCAATAGCTAGCTTAAAACATGAGCAGCAAACTTGCATAGTGGGGGAGAATAATAAAGCTGTACATAAAAGGTGATGTGATGGGGAAAAGGGAAAAATTCAGCATTGTATTCTGTGGAAGCCCAAACTCTAAACAATTGGGAAAAATTACAACTACTATTCACTTACAAGAATTAATAATCTCAGTTGCAATTGCAATCAATTTTATACATTAAAAAATACTTTTAAGATCAACCAACATTCAGCAACAAAAAAAATAAAAAGAAATTATAGTCCGTTCGCTTATTTCAAGATAGTTCAAAATGTCCTGTGATTGGTCGAGAAGTTTGGATAAGGACCATCGTACACAAACATAGCGTAAGCAAACGTACGAAATGTCAATTGATGTGCTTTTAGACCCAACCGGTCAAAACAACAGAAATTTTATGACCCTATCACTGCAACGGGTCAGGAATTATTTCTTTATGTGCACTACAAACTACGGCGAGCAGTCTCGGCCAATGACAAGACATTTTGAATTATCTTGAAATAAGCGAACGGACTTTAAAAATAAAAATTCACACTCATGACCATTGGGTGGAGTAATTCCATACCATTTATTTTTGCTAAGTAAATGGAAAGCAAGTGCAAATCAAGTGGAAAGGCCATTTTCATGTGGCCTGAGATTGCACAAACCTGATTCCAGTTATTATAAAAAGGAAGTAAGTCACACATAATGGCTTTGGTTAATCAAAATGACCTTTTGCTACAATCTTGAATGTAAAAATCTTTGAATTTGACAAATTATTTTGAATTAATGCCAATTTTTTTCGGCTTTTCGCCGAAGAATGATTATTCAACAGTAATTTTTTGTCAGTTGATATTTGGGATGCAGAAACACCAATGTGACAGGACGCCATATTTTTGTCATTGCAATACACACCTTCAACAATAATACTGTACAAAACAATTATGAATAACACTGTTTTGCTTATAAGCTATGTTGGCCACATAATCAAAGAATTGCAACAACTTGTGTCCATGTATGGCTAACCCATACAAATCCATAACATATGTAGTGTTTAGTTCCAATAATCACCACTGCATGCTGTGGAGAGCCACCAACAACAACTCAGGAGTGTCATACATCAAGAAAACAGTTTTTTCACATCAACTAACCAATTTTGTGGCTTAATTTCTTGTCCAATGATCAACAACTTAATGGATTATCAAAATCCAATTACCCTGATTCTTGATATTTAAATTAGTGGGTATGCTCAGTCGATCTTTCCGATTCCCCCATTTTCCCGACAATCTCATTTAAAAGCACGGAGTTATGATGCAAATTTTAGAAAATCGGACCACGGAAACCGATTCTCGAAAAATCAGATTTTCTAAAAATTGCGTCATAACCCTGTACTTTCGGATATGATCATTGAAAAATAGGGAAATTGGTTTTTGAGAATCCATTCAGTTGTTGAACACAGTTATTGAATTAAAAATATTTTAAAAAATGAGAATCTAATTCCAAATTTCAGCCTTTTCGGCTTTTCGCATACCCGAATAAGACCTTCATTCAAAGGAACTACAGTATACCACTTCTGATAACAGCCATGTGAGTTTTCCAGTTTGGTTAACCACACACCCAGAGATAATACATATTTTACAATTTATTACAAAAACCACTTCCCAATTAAATGGTTACATTATTTATTTTTTTATACACAACTGTAAGCAAAATTCTAATTTGGGAGTTACAAATCCAGCATCAAAGAAACAAACAAAACCAAGTTTGTCCCAGTCAGTTAGTCATCACATGCCAATTGATTTTCTTTAAATTTTTTTATTACATAATTTCATAGCAAAAATCAATCAATAGGTTTATTTCTTAGAATGTGACATTTCCTTTCCTGTTTATGTATAATTCTTGTTATAAATTCATAAACCTTACTCCACCCTTTACTTCATTTCTATTTACATGGCTCTGACCCAAACCTTATTTTTTTTTCTCAAAAAAATATTTGCAAGTTACAAAATTGGCTTTTACATTTCCATTGTGCAACTCAAGATTATGGCACTTTTTTTTAAAATCTTTTTTGTCGTTTTTGTTTTTTAGAAAAAAAAATCAAAGATTAAAAGCAAGAGAGAAAAAAAAATTACATTAATTAATCAACATCTTTTTACACAATTATAAATGCAACTTGATCTGGCATGTTAATAGCAAAATTTCATTACTAAAATTATAATTATTAATTATTATAGATACATTAACTACTAATACATTACACCCAGTGTTGGCTTCGCTAACAGTTTTCACTGTCCGCTAATGCTAGCGCTGATTAGCACTATCTGCCGGCCAAACCGTTTACGCTATCGCTATTTTGGCGCTAAATTTTCGCTTAAAATTAAGTTTTTACTAAAAAATCGTTACTTTTCGCTAAAAATCGCTAATTTTTAACGTAAATTGAAAAAACAGTAAATATACTTTTTTCATTAGGTATTTTATTAGTTTTAAAAACTGAAAAATACAAAGAAGAAACCTAAACTAAACTGAATGCTTTTAGCGAAAAAATAGCGAAAATAGCAAAAATTGGCTACAT
>JAQFZO010003141.1:0-10548 GCA_034695885.1 Geophilus flavus | reverse complement strand
ACACGAATGTGAACTCTGATTACTATAGTGTTTAGCCATTTTCACGCTGTTATCAATGCAGTTATTTGTTTGTTGTCTTGGCAAATGATCGATTATTGCTGCCTACTAGTGACGCCTATAAGTTTTCCCACCAGAATGCAGCACAATCTAGATATCTACTCTTTACAGTGTGTTCACGCTTTTTCGACTCTGGGAGGAGGAGCCTATGTTTCGCTAGGTCCCGCCTCCGACCAATGAGAAGGGATCCTTCTTGTGTGACAGTTTGTTTTGGCGGCGATTTTAAACTTTGTTTACAACAACAATCATTTCCGGCATGACTAAAACGTCATCGATACCGCATTGTAGACTCGTATTAAACACTTTATTTCGGTTCCCAGTTAAATTTCCCGATATCCGTTAATTTTTTTTTTACAGTTTGCCGTCGATTTGTAACCTTGCATGAGGGAGTGGTATAGATGATGTGTTTCTTCAGGGTGCATTTATTTACTTCTGACTAACTCAATTTTAGTTGTTAACTATAATTGTTGTGTTAACTTTATGTTTATTTACTTTACTTCAATCGGGTGATTAATACCAAGAAATTCACTGGTTGTCTTTTTTTTTGGTTGATGCTAACTTGCATTTGCATTGGCTCAGACTAGTTTTAGAGTGTAGGTCATTTCTTCAGTGTGATCAACCTCCTTGGTGTGATTTTACTATTTGACAATAATGCTTATAATTATTTAGAATGGCAAAAGTTAAGGAAGATGCCGAGAGAAGCCTGTATGCAGGCAGAACTAAAGAAGAACTAGGAACAGAAGTGCGAGAAATATTTGCTGACATTGAGGAGGACAAAAATACGCCTTCTTTTATTAAAACATTGACTGAATATAAAAGTCTACCGAAAAAATTGTTCATAACAGCATGCGTACTGCTTGCTGCAAGTTTTGCAGCATGCACATATCAATGTTACGATCGGATCGAGTATTTCCTCAGCGACCCAACAGTTGTTGATGTGCATTTTGAAAATGGGAAGCAAGTCTTCCCAAATGTCTTTGTATACCATAAAAATACAATAGAATCACTGAAATACTTCTTCGAATTGGAAAAAAATAACGCAACTAATTATTCCGATCTATACAAGCACTTGGCTTGTTTCTCGTCGACTGTAATAGACGCATACATGCAAACGGTATATACTTAAAAAGCCCAACAGAATTTTACATTAATTTTTCCTCATGCATTCATAGGATAAGACCCGATATAACTTGACAGTGGAACCGCACAATTCTATTGGCTATGTATCAACAAAAATCTCTAGTGGTAATTTGTATACTGTACAATACATACAGTATATTGTATAAAATGAGAATCCTTTTATTACATCTCAAACCATGGGATATATGTAAATGCAAAAATATAAAATATATCAATATATATTTAAATACAGAAAGTTTGCAACAAAACTTTGAAACGGGGTGAAATTTCAGTTTTTTAAAGAAATTTTGGGAATTTTTATAGTAAAATTTTTACTACCATAAACAGGAAGGTGAAAAATAGCTGCACCAAAAATTTATGGTCATATTTTGTTTATAACACACAAAAGTCAACAATTTGGGTGTGACCCACATGAAAAAGTGACATACGGTATTTCATACTAATTCCAAATATACTATCAAGTACCGTGGAAATTCCACAGAAATAATTTGATTTTATCACTATTTAAATGTAAAACATAAAAGCGGCCACTGTCCAATTCTCACACACATATAGGGGATGGAGATTAGATAAATGAATGTAGCTATTGTGAGTGGATTCTATTTGATAGAGATTATTTTTGGGGGAGGAATAAATGATGAGATCTGATTTATTGTTTAAAATAAAACTAGGATCAACTTTTTAAAAAATAGTCTGCTTGTACTAGCAATTAAAAAGTGAAAACGAATTTCTAAAATGTTTCTCCTGGGACACCAAACGGCTGAGCCGTTTTGGGACAAGAATAACAGCACTCCAAATGTACAGAAGCATATTAGAACAGATTTTCACATAGGACGTCGTTCAGCACATGCACATTTTTTCATTTTTTTGTTCATCAAATTGAAGGCTTCACGATAATAATTCCCAAAATTATTTTTAAAAAAACCAAAAATTCACCCCATTTCAAAGTTTTGTCACGCTTTGTACGATAGTTGTACACTTTTGGGCAGAAATATCTTCACCTTACCCCGTGCTGCCAATGTGCAAAGTACAGACATACAATATAACAGTATCACCCCGAGGTATTGCGGTGAAGTTAACGAATTGTTTTCTCGCTCCTTGCCTGTACTCGAATGAGAAATATTCCGATATTAAACGTTCCCTTTTTGTTCCAACGTTCTTTTTTGCCTGATTACTACAAATTACACCTTAGATTTTTATCTGTGTATACTATAAAAAAATCAATTGAAACCAATTGGTAAAAATTAAATTGTAATAGAAGTTTATTGGTTTCCATATGGAACCAATTCAAAACTAATTGGAAAGTATTGGTTTCAAATTGTTTTTTGTAGTAGGGCTAGAGGCAGAAAGTTGAACTACACAGTTTTTACTTGTGCGTGGGATAAAGTGAAGATTTTCATGGCCATAGGGTGTACAGTATACACTATATAATACGGTACAATGTAATATCAGTAATTAAATTATACGTAAATATTGATGAGCAATATGACTGTAAATAATCTGGTTGTTTTACTATAGACATTCCTGTTGCAATTGGAGATTCCCGAACTAAGATGGTAATAGAACTTAATAGTACATCAGAGAATATGGTAGGTGAAGTGTTTTGAAGTGTCCTTTCACTAGCATCATGTAAAACCACGAGTTAACAGGCTGCCATGTTGTGACGAAAACTCCTTTTTGTTTTCACAACGAAACTTAATATTCATTCAAGTTACAATATACTGTAGGATTATAAACCTGTATTACATAATACAACTTTCATTTAAAGATGATGTGTGATGACGTACAATCGTGATCAAAAATTATTACGAGCAGAATTGACCAAAATAGATTACCCAGTCTATATACGTCGAAAAGCCTAGTTTTTTATGAATAGAAAACTGTCAACGCCATTTCTAAATTTTATGTCTATACATGTCATAGTGAAGTAGACTCATCTAAGAGCGCCTGGATGAGTCTACTTTGGTCGGTGCTGCTTGCGACAAATTCTTACCATCATAAAATTATGATTGATAATGATTTCCCAGATAACACGACTACATTAAAACAACGTTGATAGAAATGTTGAAAAAACATTAATACCATAATGTCATTTTTTTTTAACCTTTAACATTGTTCAAATGTTCATTCAATGTTACAGTATATGCAACGATATCTAACATTAAAAATCTAACATTAAAAAGCAGCATTGAAACAACATTTCTTTAACATTAAATGTCAACCAATAACATTCAAACATTCAAACAACACACATCAATGTTAAATCAACATATGTGTGTTATCTGGGTTATAGATGACATGATGTGACGTGTAGTAATTCGCAATTTGGATCAGTTTACAACATGATTTATTTACAACACATACATCAGGAACGCGATGTTCGCTAATCTCATTTAGCCAATCATGTCATAGTGGAGACCTAGAGTCCGGAAAGAGAAAAAATCCCTTGCACCTGGAAGCTTTGGCAGCATCAAGAAAATTAATCAATAACTGCACGTACCGTACCTCAAAGTCTCCAAGCCCACTAGTATTTTACTAGGAGTGACTGCAGAGGCAGAGGTAAACGTATTGTTGGGCCCATTCATTGAAGCCATTATATCGCGCATATGATTGCATGCATCAAAAGTAAAAAAAAATTGCAACTTCTACAGTAGACGCAAGCATTTCTGATGTTTTGGACGCCAATCCAATTGTCACAAAATTTCATGCAATCCAATTGTCACAAAATTTCATGCAACTCATGCGATTTACTTGCCGCAAGCATTGAAGCACTTTAACTATAGGCCTAATTAAGTTCGAGATAGGCATTGCATCTACACCTATAGCAAACCAAAAGTTACAAGTATAAGAGAATTGTATTCTTGAATGAGCATATAGGAATCCTAGAAAGTCACGAGAATTTTTTTTCGATGCAACTGTTTCCTCTATGGTTATTCGAAGTGTTTTTAATAAATTGGTCTTTACCCATAAAATCTGTAACTGTAAATTTGTAACTACAATACTTAACAGAACAAAATAATAATGAAATTTAATTGCAAAAAGTTACTCATCGAAATGGAAGAAGAAGTATTCCACCTAAATGTTAATCAAGGACTGAATGTACTACGTTTGAAGAACAATCAAATATTTACCTCTGTTAAAAAAGTAATCAATTAACAAATTTAAAATATTTGTACATACTCGTACATATTAAAATTTTATTTTTTCAGTATCAATTTCTGAATTCAAGACGATATCAATGTAAAAATGAACAATTAAATTGCATGCGTCGATGCGTTACAAGCAAACTTTTACCAATGCATAACATAAATTGCAGGTTTGTCAATTAGCAATTAGTTCGCGGGACCCTGACAAAAGAATGATTTCTGGGTAATTTGGAACTTTCTCTAAACTGCAACGCGATATCATATTTAATCGACAAGTTTTGAATACACGAGAGAAAAATCTGGAGAAGCTAGTATGCAGTTAAAAATGTTTGGAATCACACTTGTACGATTCGGGGATGCAAACGACAACGTTTGCAACTCGAATCTGGCGTAAACTTATAATCCACAATGGGAGCCCAATTGAATGAGTGATAATAAAAACCATGTCAGAAATGAAACCAAATGGAACCAATTCACATCGTACTTGGAACCATTCATCAATTCCAATAGAAGTTTATTGGTTTTCATATGGAACCAATTCAAAACCAATTGTTCTTTTATATCTGTTATCTCATTGGCTACTGGGATTTCATTTGATGACATCATCGTCCGGATATAATAACAAAAAATGGAGGCAAAAGTTGGGATAAATAAGTGTAACCATGGTTAAATATTGATGTGTACAACAATGCCAGATGATGTATGGGGCTAATGTGGTTAGTAGTAATGCGTTTGTTAAATGCTGAGTGCTGAGTTTTTTTTTTCACGATGGTTTAAGATGGTGTTGCAGGTGTAAATACCTGTTCCGTGACTTCGAAGCCACATTTCGGACTCAAGCCATCATTCTCGACTATTTTATGTGCGAAATCATGTTTATCGACCTCAAATTGACTAAAGCAAATGGTTTTATATTTTTGCAAGTGTCATTTATCTTGATTTATCAATGGATAAGTTGTCAGTCTTGACCAGTATCAAGAATGGATAAGCTTATTCATTCTTGACAGTATTTCCCAACTTTGGCTGCCATGTTGTTACATCATGTAATGGATGAAGTTTAATGATTAATGAAAAAGGACAATTGGAAACTATTGGTTTTTTTATAGTAGGGCAGTCCCAAAGTCTGAATTTTAATGAATGAATTTTACTGAATTTAATCTTGTACTTTCTAGTATACCTTTTCACGAAGCGAAGAAATGGCCAGTATGTTCGGATGGAGTGAAATTATCCAGACAGTATACAAATCTGACGCTTTATCTACGTGAATTAAATTTGGCTGGTTTTTGTAAGTGCGCCAACTCGTGTGAAATCACAATAATGAAGCACTTCACTAATGTACAACGAAACTCCAAAACGATTGTGGAAATTTATGCTGTCGATAATGCAATTCGAGTAATGGAAGAAAAATTTTCATACAGCGCCATATCTTTATTATGCGACATAGGAGGAAATATTGGACTTTATTTTGGATTGAGTTGCTTATCCCTATTTGAAATTGCATATTTCTATTTTACAAAGTTTCGACGTCGGCAGAAAGTGTTTGACAAATCTCTTTATAAGAAAGTAGTCAAAATATATGACAATATGACATCGAAACCAACCACACCCAAGAAAAAGACATTGCTGAAGCGAATAAAGGCCAACATTATTAATGCATTCCTATTTGCTATCTCATTATATTTGATCTGTAATAGAATTCATTTATATGTTGAGTGTCCCGTTTCAATTACGGTAACTCTTGAGATTGATAAAACAATTGATGTTCCCACTATCATTGACTGTACAGAAAGCAAAGAAATTATGGAAGAAAAAAAACATGTATCTTTAGAGACTAATACACTATGTACAGGAATATCCCATTTAGATTTGCTTGATAAGCCATCTAAATTTGCAAATCGTTCTATAAATGACTTATGGGAAGCATCTGTGAATATAAACCAAGTACGTAAAGTACAGACAGGTTTTAATTGTATATTTTCATGTATTTAAGTTTGATTTATATCATTCATTTAGAAACCAAAGGATGCATCAGATATAAGTTTATTATCGACGGTGTATGGAATTTGTACTGCATTTACTAAAGGTATGTTACTAACAGGTTTCCTACATGAAAAAAAGTGATGCAGGTGAACCAGAGTAACTTATTAGCTGAAATAATTTTTGAACTAAGTCCGATTCCAAAAATATATTTCATGCATCGTAGGAGATAACTTAGAATCTCGAATTGACAGTAATTTATGACCGCTACCACTGAGTTTCCCTGCACAATTAGAATTTTTTTCCTTTCCTTTTTCTGAAACAACCATTCCATTTTACGATAGATTCCTACTAATTCTGGGATGTTCTAAGTGGAACATTATGCCTAAACTAGTTAACTTTGATGATTGGACTGGACCCTCAATATGGATCAGCTGGGCTGTAACATCCTCCCAAGGATACCAAAATTTGCTTCTTGTCTGAGAGGCCTCGTCGCAGGAATGGATCGTGACATCTCATTCTCGGAAATTGCGGGAATGTTGAAACGCCAACAGCAGCAAAGAATCTAGCACTCCTGGTTCAGCACACTATCCTCTGACTAAACCTTGAGGGCAAGGCCTACCGGGCACTCAGCAGAGTGGTTCTCTTCTCTTGCTGAGTCTCAAGCAAAGACTTATTTATATTTACTGTCAGTAGTCCATAACATTACCTGTATCACACTAGCAAGTTAATCAAGAGTGAAAAATCATTCACGTTCACTGAATGAATACATATTAAAGCAAATTTATTGACATCACATGATTTCATCTGTCCAATTAGGTTGTGGTCAACAATTGTGTATTTGGTATTGGGGAATTGATTTGCCCAAAAAATCATTAACACTATACAGTGTGTTCTTGATATTGATCATAATCCTGGTTACAGATCTATTGTGTTATAATACAAGTAGTCAATCTTTTTATCACGTCTATTTATAGGTGAAGTCAAATTTCAAATAGGGAAATCATTTCTTAGAAGATGGAACAATATTAATATATGCAATGACCATGAAAAAGTAAGATATCTTCAATTAGCTCTTTTACTCAATTAACGGTATAAAGCATGTTTTCCAGAGCGCTCACCTTTCCTTAAAGTGTTATTCTCTACTACAAAAAACCAATTGAAACCAATTGGTAATAATCCAATTGGGGATTAATCCCGGGATTCCGGGATTATGACGTTTCAAATCCCGAATCCCGGGATTGGTAATACCTGTCTGGGATTGCCACCCTTAGTACATAACACAAAATTATTACCTTGATATTGAATATAACTGAAAACTGTTGTTCAAGTATTGTATCATCTACATCCAAGTATTGTATCATCTACGGTACATCTACATCCAACAATCTTAAAGTTGTAAACATGAAAGACACTGTTTAAGGGTTGCAAAAAACTTATCACAATGTTGTAAGCCATTAATTCCGGTTTGTTAATGTTCTAAATTAAGAGATTACAACTACAACCATTTCATAACCTTTTTTTACTGAGTGTGAATTAATGAGAATTTTGTATAATAATTAATTAACATTTATGTATTTAAGTATTGATTTATTGATTTATTGATTTATAGATTGATTGTAATTATTTATTTCAGTATTTTTTACTTCAAGATAATTATTTTGTTTACAAGAACATATTCTTTATTAAAACAAGAATGTATACAGCATTGGATTTTTTTCGACAAACTGTAAGTTACAAATGATATATGTTAATAATTTAAGGGTGTACTGTACCTTGGAGATATTAAGAAGAACCTTTAGCACTAATTTATTTGCTTTAAGGCAAATTCACATGAATGTGATAATGTGTGCTTTACTCATGTGCTGTGTTAGTGCGATGCATGTGAACAACACTGCATTGGGCAATTGCATTGATGTTGTATAATTCTATTGGTTTCTATTGGTTTTTTGTAGTATGGTTTCAAATCCCGGACATAGTGTTGAAATCTCTGAGGCATGGTTGTGTGCATTTCGTAATATGTGCAAAAAAACCAATAGAAACCAATAGAATCCAACAGTTTACAATTTGTTTTGAATTGGTTTCATATTGAAATCAAAAAAACTTCTATTGGAATTGAATGGTTCCAATTGTAATGTGAGTTGGTTCCATTTGGTTTCCATTTCTGGTTTTGTTTTATTATTAATCAGCCACTTGGTTTCCTATAGAGTTCCAATTGGACATGAATTGTTTTTATATTGATTGAAACAGAATTTTTCCATCCAATTGTATATGAATTGGTTCCAAATTGTACGTAATGGAATGGTTCCATTCGAACAGTGTTTTTCGAGATATCTGTTAAAATCACTGTTTTTAATTCATGTTTAATTGGAACTAAACCATTCCAATAGAAGCCAATTGGTTCCAATTGGTTTCAATTGGTGCAATCCCAATTGGAAATGTTCGAAATTCCTTATTCAATTTCACCAATTGGAACTAATTGGAACCAATTTGATTTTTACCAATTGGTTTCAATGTTTTTTTTTGTCAATTTCAATTTTAATTATTGGACATTTATGTAATGCCATGCTGATTCACCATTGCATATTTTAGTTCGACCAGTTCCAATCGGCTGAACTTTTGCATTCGTTATTTTTTCAATTTTATTCTGGTGGCATTTACTAGAATCAGTTAGCAATTAAATGTACTCTTATACGTGTATAGCCTTGTGATAATATTGAAATTTGTTCATCCTTCTATTTGACACAGATTGTAAGGTTAAACCTTGTACGCAAGCCATGTGAATCGAGCAAAGGAGTGGAAAGATGTAAGAAACAGTGTTTAATTGATGCACTAAAGCAACAACAGTTTACTTGCAAGTATGTGTATTGCTAAAATTATTATATAATGTTGCTTTTCATGATTCATTAGCTGGCATAATATTGGGCAGTATTTAGGACTCTCATGCTCATAAAATAATCTAAGATAATTTAATTAAGTGTATTATAGCATAACCACCAGCAATTGCAGTACCGGTAATAAAACAGTTGAAAGGTTATGGTGAGCCCCAGATCCTGTCTCAACTGCAATCCCCCATCAAATTGACATTTAGTAGTTAATTCATTGCTATTGTATAATAAATAATTACATCTATCTTCCTCAGGTTACCTTCCATGGCAGTCAACAATGAACGATTTTGCACAAATGGAACTGCAGCAAAAATTGCCCAAAACCATTATTTGAGGATTGTCTTTAATTCACAAGAAAAATGTACATGTCCCGTACTGTGTGAGGAGACAATATTAACCCCTCACAATAAAATCGAAACTTTTATGGATAACACGCTGGTTGCATTTGAGATTTCAAGCAATATTCGAGAGATACATACTGAACAGGAAGTGATACCATTCCTGAAATTAATGTGTGATATTGGGGGAATCTTGAGTATTGTAATTGGTACATCAATTTTTGCTTTCCTCAGTTATCTTACAAAAGCGATCCACAAGAAGTCATTAGGGCTCAGCACACAGTAAAAAAATTTGTCCCTACTCTGTATATGAACACTTTTAGGTTTAAGTGTGCAAATTAGGGTGTAAATGAATAATTTACACCTGAAAAGAATTAGAAATTGTTTTTACTCCTAATGCTCGTGTTTAGAATCAGCTTTGAAGGGTTTATTTGCACTTATAATGGTGCAAACA
Source organism: Geophilus flavus (assembly GCA_034695885.1). Lineage (NCBI taxonomy): Eukaryota > Metazoa > Arthropoda > Chilopoda > Geophilomorpha > Geophilidae > Geophilus > Geophilus flavus. The sequence continues at coordinate 551 of JAQFZO010003141.1, read as the reverse complement.
GTGCCTAAATAGTGTCAATTCACACCTAAAAGGAGTTCACATAGGGACAACATTTTATACATATTTACAGCTATTATTTTTTACTGTGCAATAATTGGGCCTTAAAATTTCTGTTCTTTTGACCAGTTGGGTCTAAAAACTGATCACTTGCCACATCGTACGTTTGTTTGCGCTAGGTTTAGGTACGATGGTCCTTGTCCAAACTTCTCGACCAATCACAGAACAATTTGAACTATCTTGAAATAAGCGAACGGACTATACACTCAAAAACAGTTTGAATTGTTATTGCACCACCTTTATTTCTAGTTTAATTTTACTACAAAATACTTTCTACGCAAAATACCTTCTACCCAGTATTAACAACTATAAGATATTGCTATAATTATAAGAATTATAAGTAAACACATCTATTGAAATGTAATAATTATCTTATTGTAAATCGTATTTGACTTATGCATTTTAAAAGGACCACTTTATAATTATAAGAATTATAAGTAAACACATCTATTGAAATGTAATAATTATCTTATTGTAAATCGTATTTGACTTAT
>JAQFZO010003140.1:0-10551 GCA_034695885.1 Geophilus flavus | reverse complement strand
CAGGAACAAAAAATAAAATTCCACACGAGTATTTGAAGGTGTCTTGGATATTAACCTGAAATTAAACATTTTTAATTCGTATTATTTTTTAAGGTTAAAAAAAAAAATATGTATTTACCATTGGGATATTAAAATAATCACTGCCAATAAAGGCCATTTTATTTTCTAATCGAAAATTTAATTGTCCATTTTGATAATCTTGATAGCAATCGACTTTTAAGTTTAAATTCCTCAGTGCAGAATCTGAAAAATATTGCAAAATCGATAATTTGTAATTCTATTTAAACATTTTATAAGTGAGTTTTTGTTACCTGAGTAATTGGTAATTGCAATTGTCAAATTGATAACTTCGCCTAATACAAAGCTCAAATCGCATTCAGGATTAAAAATTATATCATTCAAGTAAATTTCTAAAAGTTAAGTAAAAACAAAATTAGCAAGCGTATAACATCATAACTGCACGTTAAATTATTTTTACCCCACATAATTGGCGACATGTGAATTAAATCCAACATTTCCCTTGACCAAACTAAGTTAGCAATAGATGCAGTTCCATTAGTTTCCAAAGCAGCTATTTCCCATTTCAACTCGACTAAATTTGCTAAATGCTCGGAACATATTCTCGACTCTTCTTCCAATGAAGTTCCAATAAAATTTGATACAGGGCATCGTTCGACTGGCACTGGAATTCTACAAATTTAATAAACGAGTAAGATTTTTTTGTACAGATGCTTTTATCACACCAAAATTCTCTACCTGCATGTTTCCTTCGCTTCGATTAATATCTTCTTATTTTCCGTATATTGCACTTCCATTTCATGCTCCGTTGGATTAAGAATGTCTAATACCAGATAACAGTGCGTTGGTCTTTCAGCTGGCAGCACATCCCATTTAGTAATTAAAATTGACGGTGACACTTCTACATTTATAACAACACTGCTGTGCCTACAGTAATCGGCTTTCATGCCTGGACTTCCAGTGTACCTGATTTTCAACATCATTTCAACTACCTATATTTAAAAATATTATTATTTATGTTAAATTTGTGGAATTAAATGCGATAAATGTCGATAGAAACCTTTGGTGAATATGTCTTGGTCGTTGGAATGGTAGCAGAAGACGGCAATTGTGAGTCAGCAGCTTTACGTCGAAATGATGAGTAATTAATAGACCGAAAGGACGACGTAAAACCACCTGCTGATCCCACGGAAGTGTGTCGGGAAGATCTAGATGGAACTGTTAAATTACTAGAACTATCTGATCCTAAAATTTACAAAAAAAAAAAAAAATTAGTTTTTAAAAAATTAATATTTTAAAGCAGTTCTACCTTCTTCGTTATAAGCTTTTGGCAAAGCGAGAAAGTCACCAGTGGCGTGAACTCTTGCTTTGAAGCTGGCTGATTGTAACGGTTCTAATGGCAAATTTTCTTGTAAGCTTTCGACATCTAACTCGCAAAACCGACTTTCCACAGCTTTATCTAACTTTGATTCCAAGCTGATTTCAACTTTTTCGACATTTACTTTGCTCGAATTGACAATATTTATGACGCACTCTTGTACAGCACCGGCATACATGGACAAAGTGTGGCTGCTGACGATAGTAGTCGTGTCACCAAACGATGAAAAAGTGGCTGCTTTAGGTAATGCCGTGATGATTTGAATCTGAGGTAAGGCAGGAATAACATCGATCGCGTAGCTTTGTTTCTTTATGGACGGTAATTCACTTAGACGACAGTTGCTTTTCACACCAAACACGTGCGCTGAATATCCCAGTATTTCTAATGTCCCTGAAGAACGAGGCGTACCCACTAAATTTACAGGATATGGGCCAGAAAGTGCTGGAAGATCCAAACAGGCCGGAAATGTTTCAAATGGAATTCCATCTGCTAGGAGAACCTTGGTAACAAAATTTTAAGAAAGAAAGAATTAAATAAAATAAATTTTTTTCTCTATCGATTTTGAATAAATATCGATTTACCATATTTGTTACTTTGAGCTCACAAGCAAGAGGATTGTAAATATGTAAAGAAACATCGCAAGCATCACCTTCCACCCACTTAAAATCTGTGTGAATAAAAAAAAAAAAACCAAATGATTTCTATACATTTATGAATGATTTTTATTTTTGTAATTATTAAATTACCCATTTTGTTGCTATTTACATCTTTTTCCTTTCGTTGTCCAAACTGTAAAGGTGAGAAAATAAAGGGACCCGAACTAAATTTATCCTCTTCCTTTACACTCATACTTATCGGCCATAAATGAGGTGATAAGTTGTCAGGTTTAAATAGTCTGCAATACAAAACTCGTGTTTATACATCATGTTTTCACTTTAGTAACGTCAATGCAAATGAAACTCACTTGACACATGGTAAATTGGTAAGATTAACAGACGGCAAAATGAAGCCGTTATCGAGCACTAAAGGTCCCGACCCTATTTCACATTTGGACATGAAAATTGAGAGCTGACTGCAATATTCTCGTCTCTCGTTTGGAGTAAGATAGTCAAATAAATTATGAAGTAAAAACGTCATGTGCCGTACTGACACTGCAGCGTTCCCCATACGACGCGAAATTTGAATCAACTCGTTGAGCATTTGAATTTGCAAAATTGGCCATCCTTTATCTACAAATAACAAAATAAAATATTAATTTTTATGTCCATGTTGAAGAATAATTTTATTTTTCCAATAATTACTTTTAGAATACTGTTTAGGATCCAAACTCAATCTGTAGCCTTCTAATGCTTGAAGTAACAAATAGTATGCCTATTACAGAATACACGAGATTATTAAATGAAAGACATTAAAAAATCGAAAACGACAATGTTCACTCATAAAAAGAACTCCCGGACAAAACTGTTACCTGGCGGGAGGGTACTGGATCAGAAATGGCGGGACTAGTGGTATTAGAATCAGGATGAGAAAAGGAGAGCCTGCAAAAATTGCGCCATCTCCGTTGTAAACCATTACCATTCTAACATCACAAACAAGTAAATAAAAAGAAAGAAAAATTGGGGGCCCATGTTACCACCGTGCAATGAACAAATCTAAGAACTAAAAACTCATATTGTAGCAAAAAAATCTGCAAACCTGTGTCCAATTTGGATCCGTATTTTGACTGTTAACACATTTTAATGCTGCCGTTCTTCGAAATAATGCAGCTTTTCTATGAAATCCAATTTGCGTATACAGTTGCGATAGACAAATAAAACGTTGAACCTAAACAAACAAACAAACAAATTTATATTTCTATTGGCAGTGATGATATAAAATAAATATAATTACTTTTTCTTCATCTGACTGTTGTCCTTTGACGAAAACTAGATTTTGTATAAAGTCTGACGCCATTATGTACTTCTCTTGCAAAATTAAAATTTTCGTTGCTTTAATATTTGCTTCCATTTCAATCACAGTTGCATTATGATACTGAAATAAATTAACAACATTTAAACCTCTCAGCATTCAGATTTCATATTAATAACACAAACCTTGCTGTAGTGAATAATAGCTTCTTTATATTTGTCAATAATTTCGTCATGAGACAAGCAATTTTTACATTTAAATTCTAGTGGATCCATTCCATTTGGCAAACTATGTGAAGTGAAACTTCCTGTCAACAACAAACCCCAAATTAATCAATTAAAGAAAGTAGATCAATGTTGAAACTATTTGTAATTTACCTGCTCTTTGTTTATAAGGTGACGTTCCAGCCGGAAAAGACAAATTGCGGTGTAAAGACATTGATTTTCTTTGATGTCTCGGGTATAAACTAACGGCACTCGCTGCGCACAATCCTTCGTAACAACCTGGAATAAATTTCCGTTTGATGAATCAAAGCTAGTTCTAGCTATAAAATAAATTAAATATGTACCTGCTAACCATAACCAATCATTAACGGACTTCAAAATATCTGCAGCAATAGAATAATAATTTATAGCCTCAACAGGAAGACCAGCCAACAACGATAAATCTCCTATGTGTTTCTTCATACGGCCCAAACTTCGTTTTTTGTTCACTCTGATAAAAAAAAAATAGGTAAATCAATTCAATGCACTTCGATTTATAATAAATTACTAATGTATAACCTGTTTTCTAAATTGAGCCCAACAAAATCTTTTCTCTCACACGGTGCAAACAAAAAGGGAACACGATCGAGCTTTTCGTGCGATTTATCCAATCGCTTCGAATCGAGCACGTAAAAGAGAGAAGAAATAAACTCGTTCAAATCCTTTTCCAAATCAGGAAAATCTTCCATATTCTCGTAAAACAAAAGCTCCGATTTCAAACTGCCGACCGTAACTAAATTGTGTTGGCTCGAACTAATCGACGACGAGCTGCTGGAACTGGGCACGTGATCGCGCCCACACGTCGGACTCGGTGGCAAACTAAAATTCAGACTTTCGTTTTTATGTATGCCACTTCCCGCTACAAACGCCCTAATGGGTGACGTTGGCAAGGACATGTTTCGAAAATGACCTCGTTTTTTCAGTTCAGTGTCAGGACGAATCGGATCGCCGCTCGCCGGATCCATCATGTCTCTGACCACGGCGTTTAATCCGTTGTGTAAATTATCGCTTTTAGACAAACTGCCACCGTCGACTTCGTGGCTATCGAGTTGCGCGGACGAGAAAACGCCGGAATCGAGGTCTACGTTTCCATCTGCAGGTTCTCCAGAACAGTTATTTTCGGATCTGAAGATCGTTTGATCAGTAGGGGAATCGGAATTTGTGTTTGTAGTCGAATCTTCGACCGAGACGGAGGAATCACCACTCGGTGACTCCATGTCCTGAGAATAACCCAAAACTACGCATCGCGAGTCGATGATCGTCGAACTATACTTTTCTTTGGCTGCCTCGTGACCTCGGCATAATGATTCTAATTCCGATTGATTATTACATTTTCCTATCAAAATAAAATAAAAAAATATTTAATTTCCAATACTTGTTTTTAATGTACTATGACAATAGTGAATGCAATAAAATTAATTACCAATACTTATGAATCCCAGAACTTTTCTGTGAGCTTGAAAATCCCCCCATTCGTTGTTCTCGACTGGATAGTTTCTCTTGTAGCAAACCCAAATTCCTCGACTTCCACTTCCCTGAGCATTATCCTGATGTACACGAACATATTGCAAACGACAGATCCGCTCGAATAATTGATTGAAAGTTTTTTGCTTCAATTGATTACCTGAAAAGACGGAAAATTTAAGTCATCAAGTCGAAACGAAACAAATGTGTGTCAAATCCTACCAATATGCTTTACAACAACAAGTAGGCACTGATGATCTTCAGCTGATTGATTGTAATCAGGATAACTCATAGTGGTGTCCAAGGGTGGGTTGCTAAGGATTACTGAGACGCTGGATCTCATTTATGGTTCTGTTGTATTTATGCACAACAAAATTCTGAAATTAGATTTTATGCTCATCAAAGTTTCGGTTTGTTTTAAGTTGAGGGATGGTAAAATGCAAATTAGAAATTTGTTTTGATATTTTGAATTTAAAAGACGTATTTAGCTCAAAGTATAAGTGATCGATCGAAGCAAACTTACCAACATACTAGCGACAAACGGAGGTATTGGTAAGCCAGATGTATTAGTTGTGACTTAATACCTCGTTCTTGTCACCATAACCGCATATTTTCCACGAGAATAAACATGACTTGACTTCGCCCACCATTTTTAAAAAAACTAAGTTCTAATGTTTGTTTACAGATGGCAGCATTTGAAAGACGAGGGCCGACATTTCCGGTCGAGAAATCTTGCACATGCGCAAGCATCGAGGCAAGCATCCCATTGACGAGAGCACAAGACCATCCCTCACCAGTTTGTCTGTTTATTGATTTGTTTGCATGCATGAATCATGGACAGACTCGAAATAACTGGCCGACTACTACTTTAATGTGCGGACTTCGATTTGCAATAGCATGAAACCCATAAAACGAAGCAGAACAGAGCGGGTGAATTCTGTGATCGGTGGCTATCTTAAAAAGCGTCAATTTTCAGTAAATTTGCATTGCATAATTTTCATCTTTGTTTGTTGATTACCTAATGTTATTTTTCTGTTTGTAGGAAAATGAAGCTTTTAAAAAAAATGATTTGAAGCTGACCCAATCCCTACAAGAAATGACAACCAGAGGTTTGATAAACAACGACTGTAGCAAGAGAAATGTCATCAATTATAGTCTCATTTCGAGTGATCCCTCTTTGATTGATCAGCAATTTGTGAAGTAATTAAGAGAATTCCTTCGAATTTAATTTGCGTGGCTAATATAAACTCATTCATTTAATTTAGGTTAAAATCATTCATAAGTGAAGCTGCGGAACCTCATAAAACCGAATTAACTTATATTTTATATCCTATGTTTATTCATTTATATCTTGACCTAATTCATAACGCTCATAAAAACATAGGTAAATATTTATTATTTTTATTGTGCTGTGTTGATTACTGTTTGACTTATTTCTAATTTTTTTTTTCTGCAGCTCAAAAATTTTATCAACGACATTTTTCATTATTTCTGCCAGTAGCTAATTACGCCGAAATTGTCGATACGGTTAAGAAAATAACATCTTTTAATGATCTACCTCAACATCCAAAAATCAAAGATTTCCGGAATAATAAATATATCGTTTGTATATCAGAAGATTGTTTGCAGTATCTCTTAAAGTTTCTTTCGGTAAGTATTGGCTGCATAAGAAGTAATCAAGTAATGTCGTTGATTGGCTGCACTTACTTCGACAACTAATCAACAACCTTACTGACTGACTTCTTTCTTGTGTGTGAATGTAGTGTGAACTAAGGCTGAGAAGAATTAAAACCATTTATTTTTATTTCAGGAGACTGAGAATTTATTACTACTTCAAACATTTAACTTACACATTGAAATTAAAGAACCGACGTCTTTGAATTTGCATTTATCGGATATGAAGGATCAGACGCCGAGTGAAACACCTAATAACAATAATCAAAATAATACTAGCAATAGTAATACAAACACTAATAATACAACCGTCATTGCAAATAATGCCAATCAAACATCAAAATCGGCTGAAATCAAGTCAAGCTCCAGTTCCGCGATGAAATCGTTACTGCAGGCAGTTAAAAAAGTACGAGATGGTCCGCTCGCTTTACCTTCCGTTTGCTTGTACTCCGTGATGAACACTGCAAGAGGGTAACTAATATTATTTCAGTCAAATATATTCAATTATAAACTTATTCTCATTAATATTTTATTTCAGTGTGAGTTGTGCTAATCTCAATGAAGACATGTCGTTATTAGTGTCGGGTGGTGAGGATTCGTCGATCCAGTTGTGGAATTTGACTCCAAACACTGAAACGACTTCAATGTCTGAAGCCAAGCAATCGAGTTTGCAGTTGGGTTGTGATTACACTGAAAAAATTGAAGAAAAAAAGTAAATTAGTGTAATTTTTCCTACAAAAATAAGTTAATTTATAATTCTAATTTTTTTTTTTTTAAGATTAACCAATGAAGAAAAAGTGCTAAGAGGTCATTGTGGCAGTGTGTATGGTTTATGTTTTACTCCAGATTCTCGGATAATGTTATCTTGTTCTGAAGATACGACAGGTTAAACTACTTTTCATTACAATTTTGCAATTGTAATAATTCTGTCGATTTTTTTTTCCCCTAATAGTCCGAGCATGGGATATGGAAAATTATGATAACGTCGCTATCTATCGAGGTCACAACTATCCCGTGTGGGATATTGACTATAGGTATTAGTATTATTTTTAATATAAAATCAATTTCTTATTTTTTTTTTTTAAATTTCTAGTTCAATGGGCGTATATTTTGCAACTGCTTCTCACGACCGTACAGCCAAATTATGGACGTTGGACAGGACATATCCGATTCGATATTTTGCGGGCCATTCATTGGATGTTGATGTAATTTTTGATCAGAAATTTAATTTTAAATTTAATTATTGTGGTTTTCATGAATACATTTTGGTTTTCAGAGCATTCGTTTTCATCCAAATTGTAATTACATTGCAACTGGCTCTAGTGATAAAAGTGTACGTTTGTGGAGTGTTCAAGAAGGAAAACTAGTTCGAATGTTCCAAGGTCATCGAGGAACCATATTTGCTTTGGCATTTTCTCCCAATGGTCAATTTTTAGCATCGGCGGGAGAAGATCGACGAGTGAAAGTTTGGGACTTGGCAGCTGGAACTCTGTTCAAAGAGTTGCGCGGTCATTTTGATTGTGTGTATAGTTTGTGTTTCAACAGAGACAGTTCGATTCTCGTGTCAGGTATGTTCAGATTAAATGTAAATTAAAAATCGACTTTGATTTAACTTGAAATTTAATGTTTAGGTGGTCTCGATAGTAATATAAGAATATGGGATATAAGGAGAGGAGTTAATTATAATTCCACGTAAGTATTTTATGAATAGAAGGAAGAAATCCGCGAGCCAATTTTTATTTTTATAATTTTCTAATTTTAGTAGTGATGGCCATACCTCACCAGAACTAATTGGATCTTGTGCCGCAAAGTCGATTAGTCTTTTAAATGTTAAATATTCTATGAAAAATCATGTTGTATCTGTTGGAATGCAGAGAGCATAATATTGAGAATAAAAGAAATGAGGGTATTAATAATATATGTGGGAATAGATTTAATTACAAATGTGTTATACCGTACAGCGCTGTAAAGTCGCAAGGAATATTTTAATTCAAAACTTTCGATTTTACTCACCAGAGGTAGTTACCAGTGATCGTTATCACTCTGCTCTTGCCGACGCATGCAATTTGTACACATTGATAACTAAGACGGAAGTAAAAGTATCCGTTATTCTGCCTTCACATTTTAATTTTGGCTGCTTAAAAACCACGGAACGTAGAAAGTTGACGACATTAATGGTCATTGATCCACTTCTTTAATCCTAAGTTGACATCATCGGTATTAGTGTCGTTTCTCAGTCCTGTTATTTTTATATCTTAAATACCGGTAGTACTATCACAGGGTCTATCACTTAAAATTGTAAGTACATCTCCTCTTTCAAGCTAAATTCAACTAAATAGGTGTTTAAATTATACGTATTTGTTTCAATTTCAGATGGGAGGACACAAGGAAATTAGTTTAAGGCGTCAACTCCAGGAAGCTTTAAAACCATATGATCAATTAGATAAAGTGCTAACAAAGAAATTAGCGATATGTGCAGACAAGTCATCTCCATACGGCGATTTACGAATGTATATGATTTTCTTGGAGTATTCATGCCACGGACTCATCTGGCTGGCTCTATGTAACATCCTACTGTGGTTCAGTCAAAGTCCAACATTTCAACAAATTCTAGTCAATTTAATAGCTGGTAATACAATAACAAAAAAAATTATTCCTCCATTCAAAAATAATTAAACTAATTCATCTTTTTAACATTTAATTCGCAGCGCTCTTACTGGACATTGTTTGCGTGGCCGTAATGAAAGCCGCAGTCCGGCGTGGGAGACCTCCATTTAATACCGATGACATGTACTGGACCAATCCAATCGACGTCTACGCTTTCCCTTCTGGTCACGCATCGAGATCAGTTTTAATCGCTACCATTTTTTACGTAAAAGAAATAGGCGGGTTTATGGGAGGGTTTTTGATGAGTACTTGGTCAGTCGTGATTTGTTTGTCTAGAATTGTCATGGGTCGCCATCACGTTGGGGATGTAGTAGTGGGAGTGTTACTTGGTTTTTTCGAAGCGGCCGTTATTCTGTTCACCTGGTTTAGTGTCGATACTTCGCAGTATATTTTGAATGTAATTTCCAAGTTTCAAACATTTTTTGGAGCCGACGGAGATTCAGATGGGTTTACGTAATAGCACTAATTTGTACAAATACTTTATTTGCTCATTTGAACTTGTTACTACATTCAGGGTAAAATGAAAGTCTCTTCCTATCTACACTGAAAATTGATTGGAATCATGAAACCAGATTTTAATTTACCCTGCACATCACGTTTTGAATAATTTAAAATTAATTTAAAATGTTTTAAATATTAATAACTGTAATGTGAAAATGTATTTTTAGAATAAAAAGTACGTTATGGTTGCTTCTTTCAGTACGATGATCAATTTTATTTTCTAAGGCATATCTGACGTATAATTTAAAACATATAACGTGGCTTTAATTATCAACAGCTGGAAATAAACCAATACAATGGACGATTTAGTTTTTGTATGGCTGAAAAGCCTTATCTAAATATAATCAGCAGACTGCAGTACTATCAATTTGCAAATCTAATCTTATTGAATAACTCTTTTTATACTCGGTAGATGGCACCAAAGTGTGGCTAACTTTCATTTTCTTCTCGTAAACATATTTAATGTGTTTCCTAATGTTTTCTTCTGTGGAATTTCTTTAAAAAAAAATTTTCCCCTAGAAAAAAAAAATGAGATTAATGTTTTGTCTGGAGATAACGTCGAAAAAGAGTATTTATGTAAACTTCGAATGCCAGTGTCCAAAATGGACGATTTAGTTTTTGTATGGCTGAAAAGCCTTATCTAAATATAATCAGCAGACTGCAGTACTATCAATTTGC